>JAMYXO010000102.1:50000-75000 GCA_033310375.1 Conus canariensis
GAAAAACAACGACAGAACAACCGTGTACCGAGAGTCTAAAAAAAAAGCGCCGATCAGAATCCATGGGTGTGGAGTGCAAGATCCATCAGTATGTATCCTGAAACTCACGGAGTGAGGCTGTGTTTTATTACTTGGTGTGGATGATCTTGTCTTCGTGGAACTGGGCAGTACTCTAGAACATCTCTTAAGGTGCCGCAAGACCATCTCCTCTCCTCTGGTCAGCGACTGGGTCCTATGATGAAGTTTCCTCTGGGAAGATAACACCTCCATTAAAAACTCCTACCACACACATCTGTGGAAAAGACAACAGTCCGTTCGGATTCTGCCACGGCCTGCACAGTCACCCGATCTCAGATCAGTGGAAAATGCATGGGTTTTTTTTTTTTTTTTTTTTGGGGGGGGGGGTTAAGAAGTCGAGTGCATTGTGTTGCTACTCTAGAGAGTTCACAGTGGGGAACTAAGTGCTCGTTTGGCATCTTTATCAAATGCGCGCGCGCGCATACACACACACACACACACACACACACACACACACACACACACACACACACACACACACACACACACTCTATTACAATCTCATTTCCATTTAGTCTCTGGGATCTTGAAGCTGGGTTCTCACCGGCCCTGCTTTCTATTTCCATGCGACAGTGAATCGGCTGTTGAGTTTATCCATATAATTACAGTCTCATCACCTGTGTTAGGGGCCACCATTAGCGCACCTCGTTGGTCCCCACAGCCTGGGAAAAGACAGCAAGGGGTTCATGAATCGAGCAACCTTTCCAGAAAGGCTCAAATTCCATGTATTTCTCATTGGTTAGCACACGACAGTTCTTTATGAGATCCAGTTCAGTCATTGTTTGTCACACAGCTTTTCTTCATAAAGACAATCTTTATTGAATTCCGTTTCGTGAACCTGCAGAGAAGTTCATTACCTGCAAGAGAACGTGTCAATGTACTGGCCCGTGCAGCCCACCGGCAAATTGCTCTCTGCAGTCTGTATTTCAGTCTGGGTTAATTCAAAAGAGGACCAGTGGCATGTGCCCTTTCTTTCAGTTGCAACAAACGACAGTTTGTGAGAAAGCCGGAATGCCGTCTGAATGTTTTTGGACGTAGAGGTCGAAAAGTAAACACAGCTCAAATTAAAAAAAACAAACAAACAAACAAACAAAGACAAAAACTGAAAAGAAACCAAAAGTAACCAAAAGAAAGCGAGTTCAAGATGTCAAAACGTTTGATTAGAAAAAAAAAATGTAGAAAAAAAGGTGAAGGAATTTCAGTACCAAAACGTGCAAACATGTATCAGTGCAACAATGCCATTTCCATGAGATTTTCAGACACCATATTTGTAGCATCTCTGACAGGGAAAGATGCCCTTTCACACCACCATCCTGTACATGGGTTTTTTTGTCTCTCAAAAACCTTTTTCATTCATTCTAACGTGATGGCATTACCTGTTGCCTTGCCATCCAAGAGCGTGATCAACGTTTTCTGCCGCCACACTGTCCTTGACATTCTACGGAAAGTTAATAGAGGGATCCAGAGAGACAGGACATGTTTTATATTTGATTGTCGTTGCGCCATTGTGCATAGGACTTTTCATTCCTTTGATTTCAAAACAACTGCGAAAAAGAAGCCTTGACGTACTGATTGCAGGATATTACTAAAAAAAAAATAAAAAAAAAAAAAAAAAACCGCATAAGCAAGTGGTCGGAAACTAATTTTTATTTTTTCCTTTCAACAGCCATGATTTGTTTTAAACCTTTTGTTTAACGATGTAGAAAAAAAGGCTTGTTGTCAGGATACGAACAGAAAACTCAGGAGAAAGTGGTCTTAGTCAACACTTCACCGGACTGTGAATGATCATGAAACATACACTTTTTGCAGTGACGAAGCTGTTGATGGGAAAAACAACGACAGAACAACCGTGTACTGAGAGTCTAAAAAAAAAGCGCCGATCAGAATCCATGGGTGTGGAGTGCAAGATCCATCAGTATGTATCCTGAAACTCACGGAGTGAGGCTGTGTTTTATTACTTGGTGTGGATGATCTTGTCTTCGTGGAACTGGGCAGTACTCTAGAACATCTCTTAAGGTGCCGCAAGACCATCCCCTCTCCTCTGGTCAGCGACTGGGTCCTATGATGAAGTTTCCTCCGGGAAGATAACACCTCCATTAAAAACTCCTACCACACACATCTGTGGAAAAGACAACAGTCTGTTCGGATTCTGCCACGGCCTGCACAGTCACCCGATCTCAGATCAGTGGAAAATGCATGGGCGGTTTGGGGGGGGGGGGGGGATTAAGAAGTCGAGTGCATTGTGTTGCTACTCTAGAGAGTTCACAGTGGGGAACTAAGTGCTCGTTTGGCATCTTTATCAAATGCGCGCGCGCGCATACACACACACACACACACACACACACACACACACACACACACACACACACACACACACCTCTATTACAATCTCATTTCCATTTAGACTTTGGGATCTTGAAGCTGGGTTCTCACCGGCCCTGCTTTCTATTTCCATGCGACAGTGAATCGGCTGTTGAGTTTATCCATATAATTACAGTCTCATCACCTGTGTTAGGGGCCACCATTAGCGCACCTCGTTGGTCCCCACAGCCTGGGAAAAGACAGCAAGGGGTTCATGAATCGAGCAACCTTTCCAGAAAGGCTCAAATTCCATGTATTTCTCATTGGTTAGCACACGACAGTTCTTTATGAGATCCAGTTCAGTCATTGTTCGTCACACAGCTTTTCTTCATAAAGACAATCTTTATTGAATTCCGTTTCGTGAACCTGCAGAGAAGTTCATTACCTGCAAGAGAACGTGTCAATGTACTGGCCCGTGCAGCCCACCGGCAAATTGCTCTCTGCAGTCTGTATTTCAGTCTGGGTTAATTCAAAAGAGGACCAGTGGCATGTGCCCTTTCTTTCAGTTGCAACAAACGACAGTTTGTGAGAAAGCCGGAATGCCGTCTGAATGTTTTTGGACGTAGAGGTCGAAAAGTAAACACAGCTCAAATTAAAAAAAAACAAACAAACAAACAAACAAAGACAAAAACTGAAAAGAAACCAAAAGTAACCAAAAGAAGAGCGAGTTCAAGATGTCAAAACGTTTGATTAGAAAAAAAAAATGTAGAAAAAAAGGTGAAGGAATTTCAGTACCAAAACGTGCAAACATGTATCAGTGCAACAATGCCATTTCCATGAGATTTTCAGACACCATATTTGTAGCATCTCTGACAGGGAAAGATGCCCTTTCACACCACCATCCTGTACATGGGTTTTTTTGTCTCTCAAAAACCTTTTTTCATTCATTCTAACGTGATGGCATTACCTGTTGCCTTGCCATCCAAGAGCGTGATCAACGTTTTCTGCCGCCACACTGTCCTTGACATTCTACGGAAAGTTAATAGAGGGATCCAGAGAGACAGGACATGTTTTATATTTGATTGTCGTTGCGCCATTGTGCATAGGACTTTTCATTCCTTTGATTTCAAAACAACTGCGAAAAAGAAGCCTTGACGTACTGATTGCAGGATATTACTAAAAAAAAATTAAAAAAAAGAAGAAAAAAACCGCATAAGCAAGTGGTCGGAAACTAATTTTTATTTTTTCCTTTCAACAGCCATGATTTGTTTTAACCTTTTGTTTAACGATGTAGAAAAAAAGGCTTGTTGTCAGGGATACGAACAGAAAACTCAGAGAAAGTGGTCTTAGTCAACACTTCACCGGACTGTGAATGATCATGAAACATACACTTTTTGCAGTGACGAACGCTGTTGATGGGAAAAACAACGACAGAACAACCGTGTACTGAGAGTCTAAAAAAAAAGCGCCGATCAGAATCCATGGGTGTGGAGTGCAAGATCCATCAGTATGTATCCTGAAACTCACGGAGTGAGGCTGTGTTTTATTACTTGGTGTGGATGATCTTGTCTTCGTGGAACTGGGCAGTACTCTAGAACATCTCTTAAGGTGCCGCAAGACCATCCCCTCTCCTCTGGTCAGCGACTGGGTCCTATGATGAAGTTTCCTCCGGGAAGATAACACCTCCATTAAAAACTCCTACCACACACATCTGTGGAAAAGACAACAGTCTGTTCGGATTCTGCCACGGCCTGCACAGTCACCCGATCTCAGATCAGTGGAAAATGCATGGGCGGTTTGGGGGGGGGGGGGGATTAAGAAGTCGAGTGCATTGTGTTGCTACTCTAGAGAGTTCACAGTGGGGAACTAAGTGCTCGTTTGGCATCTTTATCAAATGCGCGCGCGCGCGCATACACACACACACACACACCACACACACACACACACACACACACGCTCTATTACAATCTCATTTCCATTTAGACTTTGGGATCTTGAAGCTGGGTTCTCACCGGCCCTGCTTTCTATTTCCATGCGACAGTGAATCGGCTGTTGAGTTTATCCATATAATTACAGTCTCATCACCTGTGTTAGGGGCCACCATTAGCGCACCTCGTTGGTCCCCACAGCCTGGGAAAAGACAGCAAGGGGTTCATGAATCGAGCAACCTTTCCAGAAAGGCTCAAATTCCATGTATTTCTCATTGGTTAGCACACAACAGTTCTTTATGAGATCCAGTTCAGTCATTGTTCGTCACACAGCTTTTCTTCATAAAGACAATCTTTATTGAATTCCGTTTCATGAACCTGCAGAGAACTTCATTACCTGCAAGAGAACGTGTCAATGTACTGGGCCATGCAGCCTACCGGTAAATTGCTCTCTGCAGTCTGTATTTCAGTCTGGGTTAATTCAAAAGAGGACCAGTGGCATGTGCCCTTTCTTTCAGTTGCAACAAACGACAGTTTGTGAGAAAGCCGGAATGCCGTCTGAATGTTTTTGGGCGTAGAGGTCGAAAAGTAACACAGCTCAAATTAAAAAAAAAAACAACAACAAACAAAACAAAGACAAAAACTGAAAATAGACCAAAAGGAACCAAAAGAAGCGCGAGTTCAAGATGTCAAAACGTTTGATTAGAAAAAAAAAATGTAGGAAAAAAGGTGAAGGAATTTCAGTACCAAAACGTGCAAACATGTATCCGTGCAACAATGCCATTTCCATGAGATTTTCAGACACCATATTTGTAGCATCTCTGACAGGGAAAGATGCCCTTTCACACCACCATCCTGTACATGGGCTTTTTTTGTCTCTCAAAAACCTTTTTTCATTCATTCTAACGTGATGGCATTACCTGTTGCCTTGCCATCCAAGAGCGTGATCAACATTTTCTGCCGCCAAACTGTCCTTGACATTCTACGGAAAGTTAATATAAGAGAGGGATCCAGAGAGACAGGACATGTTTTATATTTGATTGTCGTTGCGCCATTGTGCATAGGACTTTTCATTCCTTTTATTTCAAAACAACTGCGAAAAAGAAGCCTTGACGTACTGATTGCAGGATATTACTAAAAAAAAAAAAAAAAAAAAAAAAAACGCATAAGCAAGTGGTCGGAAACTAATTTTTATTTTTTCCTTTCAACAGCCATGATTTTTTTAAAAAAAACCTTTTGTTTAACGATGTAGAAAAAAGGCTTGTTGTCAGGTATACGAACAGAAAACTCAGGAGAAAGTGGTCTTAGTCAACACTTCACCGGACTGTGAATGATCATGAAACATACACCTTTTGCAGTGACGAATAGTGTTGATGGGAAAAACAACGACAGAACAACCGTGTACTGAGAGTCTAAAAAAAAAAGCGCCGATCAGAATCCATGGGTGTGGAGTGCAAGATCCATCAGCATGTATCCTGAAACTCACGGAGTGAGGCTGTGTTTTATTACTTGGTGTGGATGATCTTGTCTTCGTGGAACTGGGCAGTACTCTAAAACATCTCTTAAGGTGCCGCAAGACCATTCCCTCTCCTCTGGTCAGCGACTGGGTCCTGTGATGAAGTTTCCTCCGGGAAGATAACACCTCCATTAAAAACTCCTACCACACACATCTGTGGAAAAGACAACAGTCCGTTCGGATTCTGCCACGGCCTGCACAGTCACCGATCTCAGCTCAGTGGAAAATGCATGGGCGGTTTGGGGGGGGGGGGGGGGGGAGTTAAGAAGTCGAGTGCATTGTGTTGCTACTCAAGAGAGTTCACAGTGGGGAACTAAGTGCTCGTTTGGCATCTTTATCAAATGCGCGCGCGCGCATACACACACACACACACACACACACACACACACACACACACACACACACACACGCACACACACACACACACGCCGTGTATGAATAGCATTGCTTAGTGCTGATGACTTAGGGAAGATTATTTCAATAGTCCGTCTGCAGGGACTGAATAGAGGTCTCGGTGTGTGACCGGAAGCCCAGTCCCGCAACAACAAGATGGGATTCGGCTAGTGTGTTCAGTACCTGGAGACGACGGTCCCTCTGAAGGGTTTCAACTTGTTGCAAAGTCAATCTCGTCAGAGAGAGTGCCCATTATGATGAAGCAAGCGACACTTTCAGCACTTGAATAAAAAAAAAACAACTCTCAGTATGATCCACAGCTCTGAGCATTCTTGCAGGAGGTATGATCGCCCCTTTGTTTACTGGATTAAGGTTGGAATTCGTCTTGCTCGTACATGAGACTGAAATTCTGTAGTAGTAGTAGTAGTATGTTGTTGTTGTTGTAGTTGAGGCTGTTGTTGTTACAGCAGTAGCAACCTAATAATAACGATAATACCAAGAGCATCAGTCGTAACAATCAGACATGTAAGCTTAGTCCAGGACTTACAGGATGTAATTAATTACTTCCACAAAGAACGCTGTTTCCACCCCCGTTGATGTTGTTGTTGTTGTTTTTGTTTCGCAAAGTATAATGACTGCAACAGGAAGTTTAAACAAAAAAATAACTGTTGAAGCACTTAATACCCTGATGAGTACATTATGCACTAAAATGATTAGTACAAAAGATAATTGTCCTTGCATTTGTTTCGGATTCTGAAGCGTATCCGTCAATGTAATCCTTTAATTAAACAATTCACGACTTACTTTGGCAACTTGACTCTTTCATTCTCAGTTTCTTTGTCAATCCTTTATTAGCCCCTTTGGGAGTCCGCTGGATTAAACAGCCCCCCCCCCCCCCCCCATTCCCCTCCCCCACCCCCCACCCATCGCTCCTCCCACCTAGTGTTGGAAACACTGCAAAATGACAGGTGGTGTTTTGTGTCAGATAACATGGGTGTAGCCGGCCGTTTTGTCCGACCCGGCCGTTTTGTCCGAGGTTGGACAAAACGGCCGGGTCGGACAAAAAGGCCGGCTAAAACCGGCTGTTTCGTCCGACCTTCAATTTTTTGTCGGACAAAACGGCCTGGTTGGACAAAACGGCCGGCTCTATGTAAGCGGCCGTTTTGTCCGATATATTTTTCAATTGTTCTTTGCCCAGTTCCACTGGCAAAGAAGTATAAATTCGTCGCGTTCTGGTTTTTTTTTTTTTCTTTTTCTTTTTTTTTGTTTGTTTTTTCTGTCTGTCGCAAGGATATCTTCCGAACGGAAAGTCGGAGTCGTGTCAAACTTTGTGTGGTGGTGTGGCACAAGAATGGCAAGAGATCCGAACAAGAAGGTCATGACCTTGAAGTATGACCTTGGTAGGCCAATCAGGGTCAAGGTCAAGGTCGAAGAGATAGCTGGACCCTAAAAATTTGAGGGTGGGGAAATTTTTGTTGCAATCATGTATTCTGAACGGGTAGACAGAAGCAATTCAAATTTTATGTGATGTTGTGCCACCTTAGTTGGAAGATATTCCAAACAAATATGTCAAGGTCATGACCTTGGCGAATGACTTTGAAAACTGAAAGCCTATTTTTAGCCATATCTCGAGCACTGGAAAACATAGGATGTTGAAACTTTGCATGGAGGTGATTTGGCTTATGGTGCATCCAAATATTGTAAACCGATCAAGGTCGTAGTCTCTTCAAATTCTGTGTGGTGATGTACCACATGAATGGCAAGAGATCCGAACAACAATATTCAAGGTCAAGGTCATGGCCTTTTTTTCTGTCTGTCCCAAGGATATCTTCAGAACGGAAAGTCGGAGTCGCGTCAAACTTTGTGTGGTGGTGTGCCACATGAATGGCAAGAGATTGGAACAAGATGTGTGTGTGTGTGTGTGTGTGTGTGTGTGTGTGTGTGTGTGTGTGTGTGTGTGTGTGTGTGTGCGTGTGTGTGTGTGAGAGAGAGAGAGATAGAGAGAAACAGACAGACAGACAGAGACAGAGAGAGAGAGAGAGAGAGAGAGAGAGAGAGAGAGAGAGAATCTATAACTTCATGTGACTTATAAATGTCAGTGTGTGTCAACTACTCAGTGTGTGTGTGTGTGTGTGTGTGTGTGTGTGTGTGTGTGTGTGTGTGTGTGTGTGTGTGTGCACTGTGCACGTAAGTATGTGTGTGTGTGTGTGTGTGTGTGTGTGTGTCCAAAAGTGAGGAAAGTATTTTCAGTAGTGATGTAGCAGTGTGAAAGACAAAGACAATTATTGAATGAATGTCAGTGCGTGTCAGCTACTCGGTGCGGAGAGAGACAGAGAGAAGGTGGGGCTAAGATATGAGGGTAAAGGAAGGCGGGGGGGAGGGGGGGGTGTGTGAAACGGGCAAAGAACATATCTGCCGTGCGGCGTTGCAGCCGCTCGGCGATGCGCTTGTTATTGCTGTGCCTAGTTCATGCTACAATTTGTACTTAGGCTTGCTCATGTTGCACTTAGCGTAATGTTTTATCCCACCTACATTCAAGTAAAGGGTGACGTCACCCACATTTTGTCGATCAGGAAGGATAAATCCCAAATGTTTTTTTAGGCGGAAATCGACCATTACACAGTGCTATTATCATGACTGTCAGTGAAGTTGGTCAGCTCTATATGGGTGTGTGTATGTGGGGGGGGGGGGGGGAGGGGGGGGGGGGGAGGGGAGGGGGGGGGGGGGGGGGGGTGTTATGTCAAATAAATCGAAGTTTTGAATTATCATTCAAGAACAACTTTTACCTCAAAAGGTAGATGAAAGACAGCCCTATCTACACTGAAAAAGGCAATACTGCAAATACACAAAGAAGCAAGAAAACAGGTGGGGGTGGCTTAAATACACCTTTTCCAAATTTTTAAGGTCAAGGTTATGATCTTGACGTGTGACGTTCAAAACCGAAAATCTATTTTTAGCCATATCTCCGGCAGCAGTCAACATAGGAAGCTGAAACTTGGTATGAAGGTTGTTTGGTTTATTGCTCTCCAAATATGACAAAGCAATTAAGGTCAAGTTAAAGGTCACAGACAACGTCAGACTCTCAAAATTGAGGGTGCGTCAATTGTTTGTCCCAAGACTCCAACGGTTTGACAGAGTCACCTCAAATGTTGTATCGTGATGTCCCACCTGTCTCTCTCTGTTTCTGTCTGTCTGTCTGTCTGTCTGTCTGTCTGTCTGTCTGTCTGTCTGTCTGTCTCTCTCTCTCTCTCTCTCTCTCTCTCTCTCTCTCTCTCTCTCCTGCAGCCAAGTAAAGAAATCACGAGAATAAGACCCACTCGATAGTCATGGCCCCTGACGGCCAATGGTCAGCTTAAGACGCCAAATTGGCCACCTGGGGGCATGACGGCCGAATGGGTTTTTTTTTTTCCCACGTGATTTCTTTACTTGGGGTAGACAGAAAAAAAAAACAACAACAAAAAAGAAAAAAAGAAAAAAAACAGAACGCCACAAATTTATACTTCTTCGCCAGTGAAACATCGGACAAAACGGCCGCTTACTTAGAGCCGGCCGTTTTGTTCAACCAGGCCGTTTTGTCCGACAAAAAATTGAAAGTCGGACAAAACAGCCGGGTTTTAGCCGGCCGTTTTGTCCGACCCGGCCGTTTTGTCCAACCTCGGACAAAACGGCCGGGTCGGACAAAACGGCCGGCTACACATGGGTCAACTGCCACAGCCGCTAACGGCCAAGACTACTGAAGGCTTCTCATCTTGGAGACTTATTCCTATCGCTGTCAGCGAGGAGTTTTATATTTGTGTTTTGACCGTCATCCTTTCCAACCTATCTCTTCTATGTCCCCCTCCTCCAGAGCCCCTCCTGGTGAAGTGGGTTTGACAGTGACCGGGAACATGTTGATTTCCGTGGTCTGCCTTTTCCCGCTCGTTGTTCTTGAGCTGCCTGAAGAACGCCGGAACGTCAAGGCACGTTGTTCTGGTTGCTTTGAGCACTGATCTGGCGGCTGTCAGTTCTACAGCATGCATGTTCATGTTTGACTGCCACCTGCAGTCATTATACTTGGACGCTTGCTTTGAATTTGAAGTGTTACCTTTTATTGCATTGTCTCTTGTACTCAAGTAGATTCTCTTGTCGTTTGGTTTGGATCTTCAAGCATAAGCTTAGAGACATTCCGTTATTTCTATCATTTACATCTTAATTTGGGTGACTTAGTTCTTGAGGTTGCTTTCTTCCATTTCCATTTTGTATCCTGTACTGGCCTTTTGAAACTGTTCTGGTATTGGACACAGTTAAACGTTGTGTTCTATGTCAGATGTCATGGGTGGACTATTCTACGTCAGATGCCATGGGTGGACTGTTCTGTGTCAGATGTCATGGGCGGACTGTTCTATGTTAGATGTCATGGGTGCACTGTTCTATGTCAGATGTCATGAGTGGACTGTTCTATGTCAGATGTCATTGTTGGACTGTTCTACGTCAGATGTCATGGGTGGATTGTTCTGTCAGATGTCATGGGTGGACTGTGCTATGTCAGATGGCATGGATGGACTGTTCTACGTCAGATGTCATGGGTGGACTGTTCTGTGTCAGATGCCATGGGTGGACTGTTCTGTGTCAGATGTCATGGATGGACTGTTCAGTGTCAGATGTCATGGATGGACTGTTCTGTATCAGATGTCATGGGTGGACTGTTCTGTGTCAGATGCCGTGGGTGGACTGTTCTGTATCAGATGTCATGGGTGGACTGTTCTGTGTCAGATGCCATGGGTGGACTGTTCTGTGTCAGATGTCATGGGTGGACTGTTCTGTGTAAGGTGTCATGGGTGGACTGTTCTGTGTCAGGTGTCATGGGTGGACTGTTCTGTGTCAGATGCCATGGGTGGACTGTTCTGTGTCAGATGTCATGGGTGGACTGTTCTGTATCAGATGTCATGGGTGGACTGTTCTGTGTCAGATGCATGGGTGGACTGTTCTGTGTCAGATGTCATGGGTGGACTGTTCTGTGTAAGGTGTCATGGGTGGACTGTTCTGTGTCAGGTGTCATGGGTGGACTGTTCTGTGTCAGGTATCATGGGTGGACTGTTCTATGTCAGATGCCATGGGTGGACTGTTCTATGTCAGATGTCGTGGGCAGACTGTTCTGTGTCAGATGTCATGGGTGGACTGTTCTGTGTCAGATGCATGGGGGACTGTTCTATGTCAGATGCCATGGGTGGACTGTTCTGTGTCAGATGTTATGTGTGGACTGTTCTGTGTCAGATGTCGTGGGCAGACTGTTCTATGTCAGATGCCATGGGTGGACTGTTTTACGTCAGATGCCATGAGTGGACTGCCATAACCGCTGAAGGCCTGACTACTGACTTTTCTCACCCAGGAGACAAAGTTGACGGTGGTCGGCAGAAACAAATGATTCCTTTCTATGCTCGGAACTCGAGTATTCTCATTGCTTTCAATGAAGGTTTAATAGAGCGAGAGAGAGAGAGAGAGAGGGGGGGGGGGGTAGATAGATAGGTAGGTGGGGAGGTAGGTAGGTAGAGGGAGACAGACAGACAGACAAGACAAGACAAGACAAGACAAGACAGATATATGGACAGACAGATAGCTAGCTAGAGAGAAACAGAGATAAATAGACAATTAGACAGTAGGTCAGACAGATAGACAGACAGATAGATGGACAGAAAGATGGCTAGCTAGAGAGAAACAGGCATAAACAGGCAAGTAGATATGAGATAGATTTGAACGAAATTTGTTGGAAGGGTAAAAGGTTGTCACCAGAACAACAGCGTTATAGTATAATGTGGATCTGTGGTACGGATCTGGATAGAAATGAGATCCGTGATCCGTTGGACCCTGGCGGAGATCCGTGCATGCCCAACTGTCCTCCCAGCTGCTCTCTTCTTCCTTCCTCTCGTCTTCCTCCTCCTCTTCTTCCACTTCCTCGTCTTTTTCTCCTTGTTATTGTCGTCATCAGGTCGTTCAGTATGTCCGCTATCTTCCAGGTCGTTCGTTCAGTATGTTTGCTATCTGTCAGGTCGTTCAGTATGTGTGCTATCTGTCAGGTCGTTCAGTATGTTTGCTATCTGTCAGGTCGTTCAGTATGTTTGCTATCTTCCAGGTCGTTCAGTATGTTTGCTGTCTTCCAGGTCGTTCAGTATGTTTGCTATCTTCCAGGTCGTTCAGTATGTGTGCTATCTGTCAGGTCGTTCAGTATGTTTGCTGTCTTCCAGGTAGAGAACTATAAAATCTTCGTTCTAGCTCAACCGCCCTCAACCAGTTTCGGGCGGTTGCCCTAGAACGAAGATTTTATAGTTCTCTGCTCTGCAATTTTGTAAGCCAATAATGAAGGGTTTACACAAAGGAAAGCAGCCCTTCAGAATAAGAAAAGAGGAGTTGTCTCCCCAAGGAAAAAGAATGAATTGTGTTTTTTTTTACGTTTCATCAAGTCACCCTAGGTTCTTATTCAAGTTCTTATCAAGTCGTTCTAAGTTCTTAATCAAGTAACCTCTAAGTTTCTACTTAAGTCACCCCAAGTTCTTAATCAAGTTTTTAATCAAGTCACCTCAAGTTCTTAATCAAGTTACTCTAAGTTCCTACTTATGTCACCCCAAGTTTTTAATCAAGTAACTGCTAAGTTCTTAACTTAAGTCACCCCAAGATCGTAATTAAGTCATCCTCTAAGTACAACCAAGTTCTTATTCAAGTCAATTTATAATTATTTATTAATATTATTGCATCTGAAATGGATCAAAATGATCTTTTGTTGTTGGCGGTTCTAGCATGCTTTTTTGTTCGGCTTCTGTATTTAGTGGTTGAGATTTTTTGGACTGCTTTGGTTTTTGCTGGCGTTGTTTATATATTTTATAAACGTAATAACCACCCCCAGCAGCAATGACGCCAAAAATGAAAACTGTTTTAAATTCAATATCCCATGACGACTTTGGTGTTGTTGTAGGTCTTGAATCAACTTGTGTATTTACAGCTGAAACAACTGGCTGTGGCAACACTGTTGGCGTTGGCGGTGTTATGTTTTCATTATGAGTTACATTATGTGATTGTAACATTAATTTTCTTTGTTTGTTCCACTCTGCTAATTTTTTTCCTGCTGCAACACGCCCAGGATGAGGAGGCTTTTTACTGGTCACTTTCTCCATCAGTATTTTCTGATTCTCTGGCTCGGTCATTTTTAAGGGAAATAAAATCTATATGATTAAAAGTAATTAATCCCATGATTACTGGAGATAACAATGTTCCAAATCTGTAATATAGATCACATCCTAGAGACTCTAATGACTTTGTTAAAACTGGATCCTGCGTTAAATCATACATAAAATCTTGTTCAGAATCAATGGGCGCAAATCTACTAACTAGTTTAGTGTACAAACTAAGAACAGTTTGTCCGACACTTTTGACCATTCTTGACCCCAGTTGCGCTTCATACCTGTTGTGATACTTTACAATGTCTTGTGGCGACATCTGTTGAATCTGTTCTATGCTGAATTCATTTCCAAGGTACTGTTTTGTTTTTCCACATGCTGCCAAAGAATACAGCCTTTCCTTTTTGGGCGTAATAGCTTGGTCATCAACTTGATCATTTGTAATCATAAGTTCAGGAAGGTTTAGTAGATCGTCGCTGTTCATGTTTTTTATTAATTATAATTATTTTATTTTTGAAAAATGAGCACCGAAAAAACTGTTACCAACCTTGTATACCATTCTGCTGTTATTGGAGGGCTAAGTGTAGGATACACGATGCTTGGTAAAAACTTGTTAAAAATAAAACCAGCAGATCTTGGCAAACTAGACTTTGAAGACTCAGCAAAACTGATTGCTATTATTACAGCTTCATTTGCTACGAAAGATTTTCTAGTTAAGCAAGGAATAATTCCAGAAAATATAAATATGTAAAAAAAAATACATTTATAAAAATGGCTTCACTCGTAATGATGATAGGCGGCGCAGTGGTTAACGCGCTTGCTTTCAGCGGAAGTAATTACGCGTTTAGTAAACTACAAAATAACGATGAGAGAAAAAGACATAACAGAGCTATGGAGCAACTAGCCGCTGCACAAGACACCTATGAAAAGCAAAGAATGGAGCAGTTAGATTTTATTAACGACAGACTTAAACAACAGGGACATGCAGCTTACACATTTAAAGATGTTGACCAGGCAATAAAAGAATATTTTCTAGTAACAGGCAAACAAGTTGAAACATTGCCCCCACCAAAATTCAGCGACTTTTATCAACCATCAGAAAAACAAAAGATGCAAGAAATATTGTTTATTGTCTTTGGTATGACCGTTGTGTATTTTGTTGCACATAATATTGGCTGAATAAAAAATGAACAAGATCTATTATTCGCCAAAAGGATATTGGAAGGGAATAACGGCAATTAAAAAGCTTAGCCAAGCAGCGGGAGTCAGTGAACAAACAGCAAAAGAATGGTTATCTAAACAAGCGATTTGGCAAATTTATTTACCTGCGCCTAAACGAATACAGAGACCACACTTTGTGAATATAACTCCAAACGACACCCATCAAATGGATCTTCTATATTTACCCCATGATACGATTAGACGAAAAAGATTTAAGTACGCACTTACAGTCATTGATATAGCTTCAAGATACAAAGATGCGGAACCATTAACACAAAAGAGTGCTTCTGCTGTTGCTGTTGCCATACAGCTGATATACCAACGAGGACCCTTAACTTATCCTCGCATGATTCAAGTCGATGACGGAAAAGAATTTAAAGGTCAAGTGAATCAATTATTGTTAAAACATAGAGTTACCATTAAAAGAGGCATTCCGGGTGTTCACAGATCACAGGGTTTGGTTGAAAACTTTAACAAACAGTTATCTGAAAGACTTTTCTCCTACCAGTATCACAGAGAGCTGATTGACAATTCTCGCAACACAGAATGGGTAAAAAGACTGCCCTCAGTTTTGCGCGCAATGAATAATGAAGAATTTAAAGGGCTAAAACCAGTACAAGCAATCAAAACCAAACGAATAAATGTTGCTATTGAAGACTCATCCAGTAAACTATTACCATTTGGTTTAAAAGTGAGATACCTTTATTCACCGGGAGAAGCGGAAGGGGACACTCGCATCAGGGCAACAGATCCAGTTTGGAGTGTTGATCCATATGAGATAAAAAAAATTGTGAAAATGAATCCGCCCGTGTATTATTTACGAGAAACTGACACAACAAAACGACCAGCCCCCCGAAGATCTTTTGTGAAGGAAGAACTGCAGATAATCCCGCCAGACACAGTTCCAGTTAATTTAGGCAAATACATTTGAGTTTAAAATGGAAGCTCAAAAGAAAAAAGAGTTTTCAAAATTAATACGTCAATTATCTGCTTATAATATTATTATCAAAAAAATATTTAAGAACATTGACAATCTTATGCCAGACAATCGCTTACTACCCCAATCCCTAGATTCTGATATTTTGATATGGAAAAATCAAAATCTTGAAATGATAAAAAAAATTGAAGCACATTTAGCAGTAATGAATGAGAATAATAATGATTTGGCTATACTGGATAATGATATAGTTGAGCTTCTGATAACACTTGACCAAACAGAAACTCCATGAAGACATATGATTATACTATTCTCCAGTGCCCAATTGCATATGAAAACTCTGGATTAACAAATACTCGTTTAGTGTTTGTTCTATCTAATGACTTCTTTGTTACAACAGTTGTGTTAATCTCATGTAGATTAGATCGTAGTTTGTAATTGTCATGATGAAAAGTCTTTTTATTGAACAATGCTTCTTTGTAGTTGTCATGTGATATGTTTGACTGCACAACACTACGAGATATTCCCTTTGCTTTTTTGACAACTTTTTTTTGGCTTGAAAGACTGTACATTTTCGACCTTAAACCAATAAACTCCTTGATCACACCTCCAGATAATTCATCCTTCATCTTACCTAAAACCTTTTTATTAATAGTTGAATGCAAAGGTGAATCTTTAGGGTAATCAGATGTGTCGTACCATCCGGCATGCCCTTTAGCCACTTCTAATTCCATGTCTTTGTAAAAATCTTCAGTAGGGATGTCGATTACAAAGGAATCTGTATCTGTGTACAGAACTCTGGACTCTGGATACAAGGGTTTAAAGTAGTCGTAAAGAAATTCTAACATCAAAAACTTCGACAGCTCTAAAACAGTAAACCCAATAAAAACAGGTTTGTCCAATTTGACTTTCTTTTTTTTCATCATTATTCCAAAAAGCTGATCATGACATCTTCTGAAGTCTTGATAATTTGGTTTTGAAGTCAACTTAATTGCATCGTTTTCTCTAGTGACCAATCTGACATCTTTGCGCTTGTGCGGATTTTCCATAGTCTTTCCAAAACAGCTGTTGTTCATCAACTTGAAAAAGTCTTTTTCTGAAGCATCTGCGGATTTAGTTCTGAGATCAGTGTTCTTCATGATGTATGGTTTCATGAACTGTTCTTGATCAAATGCAATTATACGATGAACTGCTGTTAACTTTAAACCATGTCTTAAATAAAATTGGAGAAGTCTGTAATGACAGACATAATTTTTTTTGTCACGAAGATTAGGCACAAGTTTAGGCGGTTCTGTCATTGACACTTTTAGGGTTTCTGCCGCTAATGGATAGTCATTATGCAGGTCATGGAGTTCATGAGGATATTCTAAATCAACTTCTAGAATAAAGCCCTGTTGTTGATCAGCTTCTAGACTCTGAAGCCATTTTAAAAACTTTTGAATGTCTTTGAGTCCTGTGTACATTTTAAAGTTACGTAATGGAAGTGATTGACTCATAGCCCAACCATACAGATTGTTTGCATCTAAATACATAAGATAGTTAGACTTCCTACTTGGATCATAGTTGTCTAGGTATTTGTTGTTTGCTTTACAGTAATGGTGAGACGCCATACTAATTCCACCTCGCAATCTGTTTTCAATCATCTGTAGCATTGGTAGGTCAGACAACAGGTCAATCTGTACACCAGTAAATTTTAAAAAGGAATCCCAACTCATCCCAGGCGCAGAAATATAATGCGCAGGATCTAGACTATAATGTTTCATGCAGGTCTTTCTGTAATTTTCAAAGATATCCGCCAACAAACAGGTATCCGCCATTAAATAGGAATCATGATAGTCTCCCATTGTTTTAGAGTCTAATTTTTGCCACGCTTCTTGAGCATAAGAATAATCAGAATCACTGATGTCCTTTCCTCTAAGACTACTAAAGAACGCGCCTTTAGGCGGAAGGGCTGTCTCCTCAAACCTTTCCCAGCTGTTCATGTACTCATAAGGATAAACGCCCTTTCTAATCACCGTTGGGTCAAAATATTCTTCTGTTATTGGGCAGGACTTTAAGGACATAGCCAGTGACTCTAATGAACCCATCAGGTGTTGCATAGAGTCATAAAAAGATAAATTATTTAAAGTGAAACACATGTACTTTTCTGATGACTGCGCAATGCATGACACCCTAAAGGCGCTAGTTACTGCTTGCAATATAAGATGAGAGTCGTAACCTCGCAAGTTATGAAAGAATATAGGCAGCTTCCAAGTTTTAGGTTCAAACTTTAGTTGAAGATTGCATTTACTATGTGCTGCTCCTCTAAACTTTCCGCTAATGTGATCATGATCTCTTACTGTTGGGTTTTCTTTACTTGTTAGCTCTAAACCACAAATCCAACAGTGAGTGGCTGATTCATACTGTTCTTGGTCTTCGGGCGTCATCATGATTTCAGATAAATTCAGATTATTAGAACAAGCATTACGCACTTGCTGCATGCGCTGTAAAAATCTACTAGCCGCATTAGGTCCTCTATATAATTCTGGCTCTGAATGGGCGCCATCCGACCTGACAATGATGAAAGCAAATGAACAAATCTGGTGGTTATTCATTATAACTGTTTTTGGTAAATGTTTTGGTGCTGGCCCTTCATAAGGAACAATGAGTGACTCAAAATCTGCGTAAACAACATATGGAGTATTTTGCAGTTTTTTCCAGTTCTTAAAACAAACTTTACTGCCTTCTCTGGGCATAATTAGTTCTGTATTACAGTCAACTGGGCTAATACAATGTTTCTTATGTTCACTCGCGGCTTGAACAGATGGAATTCTTGTTAAACATTTTCTGCAGAATTCTTGTTTGCCATGATCTGTTGTAGTATGCGCCAATAATCTACTCATTGTTCGTATCAATGTGTAGTGCGGTAGCCCTGCCAGTGAAGACATCAGGAGTAAGTCTACATGATTTTTGTCTGGTTCACCAATCGACGGACTATTCTTAGACACTCTGATAGGCACCAAATTTGTTTCCTCAGACCATGTGTATACGTTAACAGTTATTGGGTGATTCTGTTCTTCAAACTGATCAATTTTGTCTAAGCTAACAGGAAAGGATATTCCACTGAAATTAAGATCATTGATGTAAGGTTGATAGTTAGATACTCTCTCTGCGTTTTTGCGGAGTACATGCAGCCTTGCAAGAACACACCACATAAAACATTTGTTGTCTGAATTCTTTATGTTCAGAACTGCTCTTTTTGCAACCAATGCTGGGGGCAGTGGAATGTAAGACTTGCCTACAATTGGCTCATACTTAGCCTGTCTTAATCTGATGTCTAGGACTTCACCCTCTGACCAACCAGAGCCTCTCATTTTAGCTGCTTCAGAGGCTTCATTAAACTGTGTAAGAAGTTGATCTGCCCAACCGGGTGTTAAGTCATTATAAGAAAGAATAGTCTGCTGTTTAGTTGAGACCCAGACTTCTAGATTTTCTTCGTTTATTGTTATATAGTCGATTAAAACAACTAACCTTACTTTAACTGGAGGGTTTATTGTTAGTTTACTTGGAACTTGAGAAATAGCATGTACAACGCTTGCCTGCACGTTTGTCGGATCAATAACTTCTAAAACGACCTCATTTAAAGCTTTTGACAAACGCTCTTCCTCGAGCATTGCTTCAAACAATTCGTCCGGGTCTTCATATATCTTAGCCATGTTGAGTTTCTTTTCTAACTCAAAATATTTATTTAAATTAAAAAAAAAAATACTTAGAATCAATATCAACGGTCTTTTTGTGCTTGGACTCGTAAACTAAAGTATAAACGCCCTTTGGTGTTGTTAATGTGAGCTGTTTAGAACAGAGTTTAATGTCTCGTTTACTTTTTTTAAACATTCTTTTTTTATCTGGTCGGTGTCTGGTTGTTGAGAAAAAGTTGCCCTTGCCTTTCTTTGAAGATCAAACTTTTGTCTTTTGTAGTCCTCAAAATCAGCCTGTAGGCGACTAAATTCTTCATCCGTGATGTTTGAGTCAACTAGTGCTTTATCAATTATCAGTTTGAAGGAACTAAGTTTAGCTGTTATTAGTTGAACCATAGCTGTGTGCTTTTGGAGTTTAGCTTTTATTTTTTTGCTGACAGCACTTACAGCCAATGAACACAGGCCAAGAGTTAAAGACAAACCACCTAGAGGTAAAGCTGCCGGTGCACCTACGCCTGTCGCTAAGAGACCTACACTTGTTCCTGCTGATAGAGCACTAGTGATCGATGCTCCAGTATTAACATATGTAACAGCATTAAAGACAGCAGAATACCTTCGTTTGGTTTTACTGTATTTTGAAAGGTCCTGCTCTAGTTGGGTTTGCATTTGTGTTATGTTTGTTAATCTGAAAGTTTTTATGTCTACAGCAACAGAGTTGCCTACTATCTCTTCTTTGGGCACTTTTGGATAAACCTGAACAGACATGCTTTTTTTTAAAAATAAAAATAATTTAGTATTGGATATCTTTTAATCTGTTATCTTGAATATTCAGCTGCGCATCATATATTAAAAACAAATGTACATTAAGTGGTTTATCACTCTCTTTTTCTTTATCAATTTGAATGTTTATTACGTCTTTAACTGTTCTCCCACTCCCATGCAACTGATTATCCTCTGTTGACCTTAGGTCAATCCATAAACCGTATTTCGTTGTTAAATATTCATCAAGTCTAACACTGTGAAGGTGTAGATCTTTAGACACAAGGTCTACTGTTGGACTTCTAGACCTCCCGCCTCCAAACAATTTTCTTATTTCATCAAAATGATGATAAGGTTTAAGCCCACTACCGTAGACCTTGGTTAGGACTACCCTCAATTGAACATTGTACTTTCGTTATTTTAGGATTGATAAACTTTTCACTTTGTCTTTTGAATGGTTCTTCATCTTCACACAGCAATAAAATACCTTTAAGGGATCTTGCTGTGGCACTAAAACTAAAGTTCCATATAGTGTCTGCCCTGCTTTTAGGATATTTAGTATGATGAATCACTCTTTCGTAATATATTGCTAATTTTGACTGATATTGTTGCTCAATCAGCCTTGCTAAGTTAGGGTTGCTAACAATGTCAAACTCTAACGAGATGTCGAAAATGCTGTACTTTGCGTTAGTGTCTGTAGATTTAATGACACGTTTGTATTCATTAAAAGTTAGTTCATATGACAATCTGTCTTTTAATGCCCCTTGAAAGTATGGCGCATGCGCTTTTAACAACTCAAAATCCAAGGGTATAGAAAAGCGATTTCCAAACGCATAACTTACAGCTTCAGCCTTGTTACTGTCTTTAGCATCTTCGGCGTCTATTCTGTGTTTTAGTGCTTCGTTATTTTCGATTCCTTGAAACGCGAGGTCAGCCCTTTCATTCGCGGTTAGCCATAGATCACAATAGATTAAAAATATGTCTGCATTGTGTAAAGAAAATATTTCTTGCCCCTCAAGTTTTATAGAAATTTTTTTAACGATTGCCCGTCCCAGATTCTGAACTACTGTCCTGTGTGCGTCTGTTGCTGATTCGAGTTCTATTTTGAAAGTAAGACGTGCAGATCCCGGCACAATCACTTCATCTGCTCCTAGGTCTGGAAATTTAACAGTAAGAATTTGATCTGAATCAATAGTAGATGGATTATTTGGAACAATAATATTCTGTTTATTTCCCTTCACGCCAAAGGGCTCTTTCAGTCTTCTATGCGGGTCAAGAATTGAGCCATATGCTTGTGACATTTTTTTTTATATAAAACAAAATAAAAAGTTAATTATTTTTAAAACATGGCAGGCATTGAAGATTATGATGTTTTTGATCTTGGAGACGACATGAGTGAAATGACACCTTTGACACATCCATTACAATCATTGCGGCGTGAATTAACAGAAAGTAAGGTCAAATCATTTTATCAAAGTTTAGGCCAAGAACCTCCCGAATTTATAGACCCTAATGATTTTGAAACAAAAGATGACCATTTGTTTGTGAGAAACGACGAAGGACAACTTGTTCAGCTTACAACTAAACCAGACTCATCAAAGTTTTTAAAAAAGAGTACAATTAGACAAAGGCTCAGTGTGAGCGATCAAAATCGCCTTGGCATTACTAAACCAAAATTAGATAGGGAAGCAGTTGCTAAACTTCAAAACACACTACAAGAACTCCCAACAGATAACCAAATACAAAACATGGAACTTAAAGATTTAAGCCCAACAGCAGACGAAATAATACAAGCAGAAACCAGTTTTTCAGAAGAAACAGCATTAAAAACTATGCACGATCCGCCGCTACCTATGAGAGAAATAACGGCCCTTGATCATGCTTTGAGAAGCATCAGAGGTGAATTAACAAACAATTTAGCAAAACTGGGTGAACTAGATGAGCATATAAAAAGAGAAAAAGAAAAACTAGTTGAGGCTGATGACCACAACTTAGGACCTGGTGTTAAAGAAAGAATAACACAAAGACTAAAAGATCTTGAACAAGAGAGATCAGCAAGACTAGAAGTGTTGTCTAATAACCGAGAACAATTACGAACTCAAGTGAGCAGAATAAGAGAAACTATCCAAAGAATTTTATATGAAGACACAACGTTAGCAGAACGAATAAGAACACTGTTTAGAGAGCAAGGTGTCACATTAGCAAGTGTTATAACAGCCTTAGGATTTGCAATAAGTACACTGGTGTTGGCTATTACAGGCGGCGGTGGGCAAGGGTTAGTGCCTCCGCCACCATCACCACCATCAGATAAATCATGGGTAAAAAAACAACTTGATCATCTTGCAAGTTTATTAAAAAAATTAGCCAGTAAGGCAATAGATTCTTTGCCTGGTATAATAGGAGGGATCGTTAGCTGGCTTTTGTCTGCCGCAAGTAAAGTAGTTGGCTTTATGGCTGAGCACTTATGGACATTAGTTGTCTTAATAGTTGGGTTACTTTATAGTAAGATAAAGACCAAGTAATCCTAGGGCAGTTAATCCAATAACAAGTGCTGTCTTTTCATATTCATGGGGGTCGCTTTTATTCACCATGGGGATTGGTTGGGGGTGGGGTTTTGGGGTGATTGGTTGGACTTCTTTTTTTATTGCTATTGCTGGCTTAGAATTTATGTCGTTTTTTTCCGACCTTCTCTTCTTTACCAGCCACAAGGATTTCATTATTATAGTTTATTATTGTTCCTATCTGGAGTCTGAGGTCAGAAGGCAGCATGTATAAACCAGTGCCAACGGCGAAGTCTACTTTCGATCTTGCGTATTGCAAAACATTTTGGTACCTTTTAATACTTGAAGGCAAATCAATTGCAGAATTAATAGAATCCTCTAAATTTGCTAAATACTGTTTTTGGGCGTCAAAGCCAGTAGAAGGATCAATTATGTTTGATCTCGTTTGTGCTTGCGAACCTAGCAAACACCAAACATAAGTACGAATAGAGTCGTTTATTCGTTCTATTCCTGCTTTTGTTAGGCCCTTAGAAGTATCCAAAATAAATGTTGTCCATGCTGTTTTATGCTCTTGCTCTATGGACCCGAGGTGAACAGTTGTGCCTGAAGAGAAAGATGTGTAAGGAGGATTGTAATCATAGTTATACTTTCTGTGCACGCCCCAATAATAAAGGGTTCCTAAACCATGATTAAGATCCAACTTTTGTCTAAAGTCTGTCTTTGGGTCAATATCAAATTCGTTACAGATCCTTTCAAAAGCCTTGTAATCTATTCTGTTGCTGAATGGATTAAACGTTTTGTCATTTGGTAATGGCGCTTGCAGTTCAGATAAAATACGTCTGAAGGTGTAATAGAAATGAAATCTATACACTGACCTCACCAAAGGATCAGGATGATTTAAATGATCAGCATACGACACTCCACACCCAGTTGATGCGCAAAACACAGCAAAGTTTAACTGGTTCTGATAAAACTGCATCGGATGACTGAACCACACTTTCGCGATGTAGTCTTTTTTAATAGGAGGGTTAAGATAACGATCCAATGGAGTACTAACCTTTACTTGAAAGGCGTCAGACTGAGTCACAGAAATGTCAAGGGTGTCAGTTGTTATATTTTTAAGATTGTAGTGCGGCCCGACAGAATATTTTGCATTAGTATATTTGAATGCACTCATTTTTAAATTTGTTTTAAAAATGTTTGTAACAATAACAACTCAAGACAGTCCTTCGTTTTTAGAATATGCTATTGATAATAACTGCGGAACCCAAAGGGTCGCACTCCATGAAATTTTTTACAAAGTCGTATGGTTTAATATAACTGAATCCAAGGAGAATAATAAGATTAAAAAATTTGATAACAGAGGAAACTTAGTTAGCCAGTTAACCATACCTGATGGTTATTACGGGTTTTGCTCGCTAAAAGAAGCAATGAGTAACTTCGACATTACTCTCAAACTTAACAATGCAAATTTGAAAATAATGTTGACATTCAAACCTGAAGAAGAAGTAGACCATTACCTTTTTGATGTAGAGCTAGCTAAAATGTTAGGCTTTGCAACTGACAATCATAGTTTTATAGTTGCACCAGACGAAACTACTTATGAGGGAGAATATCCGCTCGATCTTGCATTACATTCATTACTCTATGTTCATTTGGACGAGCTGAGCACTGATGAAAACTTATATGATGGAAGGCCCTCAACTGTTTTAAGAGCTCTTCCATCAGGGAAAGCTGCATATTGCGATTATGAAATTATACAATTCCCTAATTTACAGTTTAAAAGATTAGCTTGTGGGAGGGTCAGATCATTTAATATAAAGATCACAGATAAAACAGGGAAAGTCGTGAAATGTGATAACCTGCACATTGTTTTAGAAATAAAATAATAAGGTGTACTAAAAAATAATGTCTCGTGGGCCAGAAGAATCAGAAGTTACATTAGCGCCTGAGAGGTGTGTAACTTTAGAATTAAAAGACCTTGCAGACGTTGAGGACTTTGAACAAAACGGTGAGATAGGCACTTTGTATGGTTTTGAGTACACTAAAGATGGTTATTATAAACGCAAAGAGGTTGACGACAACAAAAGGTTTCCTAAACTAGAACAACTACGCAATCTAGAAGCAAATAATGCGGGTCAGTATGAATATAAAATAGTTCGAAAAACTGACAACAAATGGCACTTAGAACCATATTTAGAATGGGACATAAAATTTGAATTCTTAAGCCCATTTACATTTTTTGACCGTCAAAAAAGTTTCAGAAAAGCATTGAACTCTGGCCCTTTACATGTAAGTCTTATGCCAGAGGACAACAGTCGGAAAGAGCTCGAAATAAAGCCGTTTGGGGACAAACAGTACATCCTCCACAGAAGAGAATCGGTTTTAAAGAAAGCTTCTACAGAATTACAGTTCATTCCACGCACAAAATTAGGAGACACGTTCACAATGATATTTAAAATTTCTGTCTTAAAAGATGAGGCGAGAAATGGAGCTCTGGGCGTCAGTGACAATCTTATGAAAGGAATTCTTATTAGCTGG
>JAMYXO010000102.1:80000-82828 GCA_033310375.1 Conus canariensis
CCTGTGTCTACTCCCTCCCTCCCTCTCTCTCTCTCTCTCTCTCTCTCTCTCTCTCTCTCTCTCTCTCTCTCTCTCCTTCCCGTCTGCTAACAATGCACCATCAGTGAGTTGAAGTGATTTTCTCCTATGGGAGCGACATCGTCTTTAGCGGAAAGGGTTTCAAAATTTTGGCTTCAAACCGTTAACCAGTGTCGCTTCTCCACCCCCACCCCCCACCCCTCCTCCTCTCCCTTCCCCTCTTCCACTTCACCCTGTTGATCCACACTTCTTTCCCCCACCCCCACCCCTCCCACTGCCATCAGCAGATTCATTCCGTCGCTTCCCGACCCCTCTCTGTCCTTTCCCCACAAGTACCCGATGCGTTTCTTCCACGCCAGCAGTTCTTTACCGGTTCACACCGCCAGAGTCCTCATCGCCTGTATATTACAAATGCCAGAAACATGACCGCGAAGATGGCGGATCTCAACGGAAAGACGAAGGCAAGACGCAACTGGCAGTATGAAGCAGGGTCTGAGAGAAAAGAACAAAGCAAGGCATAAAAGGAAATAGAAGGCAGGGATTGACAGAAAGACGAAGAAGAGGGGGCAGGTCAGAAAACAGAAGGAAGGATACGACAGAAAACAGAAGGTGGGATATGACAGAAAGAACACGGCATGATAGGACAGAAAGAACATGACATGATAGGACAGAAAGAACACGGCATGATATGACAGAAAGAACACGGCATGGTAGGACAGAAAGAACACGGCATGATATGACAGAAAGAACACGGCATGGTAGGACAGAAAGAACACGGCACGATAGGACAGAAAGAACACGGCACGATAGGACAGAAAGAACACGGCATGATAGGACAGAAAAAACACGGCACGATAGGACAGAAAGAACACGGCATGATAGGACAGAAAGAACACGGCATGATAGTACAGAAAGAACACGGCATGACATGACAGAAAGAACACGGCATGATAGGACAGAAAGAACACGGCATGATAGGACAGAAAGAACGCAGCATGATAGGACAGAAAGAACGCAGCATGATAGGACAGAAAGAACACGGCATGATAGGACAGAAAGAACACAGCATGACATGACAAAAAGAACACGGCGTGATAGGACAGAAAGAACAACTTTGACCTGTCTGATCACCGAGTCATTGTCGTGGAAGAGACCCTACAGTATATCATGTGTGTATGTGTGTGTGTGTGTGTGTGTGTGTGTGTGTGTGTGTGTGTGTGTGTGTGTCCCCGCTATGTAGTTGATTACTGTGGTTGAACCAATATAGGATACAACACCTGTATTAGTAGACTGGACTGTTTTAGAAGAAAGTCTTTGTTGCAAAAGGATCACCTTGTCCTTACTCACCGAGCGATCTGGTGGTAACGGCGTCCTGATTCGTGTAGAGTACTTTTTCCTTTTTTTTCCTCCTGCAATCTGCTAGTGACCCTTTTTACTTGCAGCTCTAGGTAAAGCAAAGGGGCGTCATATACACAGGATGGTTCACCTGATACGAAGTTATTGATAGCATCGTTGATAACTCAGTATGTTACCTTTCCTTCAAAGAATGACGTACGAACATGGATTTAAGCGAAGGGAAATATCTCTACCTTACCACCAAATGGAATGCATGGCTAAGTCTTTCTAGAGTATCGCTCAGGGAATACAAAAGAATTACATGCGTTGATTGCGATACACCAAGAACCAGAAAGAAGACAACCGTTTGGGTCATTGGCACACCCTTGATGAGCAGCCAGCTTACGCACATGTCTCACCAAGACGTTTGGCAACACTGGCAGGAATAAAGATTTAACAGGTCACAGACTTGGCATAAAGTTTCATGGACAGACACCAAGACTAACAATGTCCTATGCCACCATCCTTATGACGTTCAACCAGCCAAAGAAAACCAGGTTTTACCTGATGTTTCTGTAACTGATCACTGCGAAAGTGTAGGCTGGTTGCCACAAGATCTGCCAAAAGCTTCTTGTTTGGGGGGAAGAACAAATAGAATTAGAGACAGGAAACGCGGGGGAACCGAAGGAAAAGAAAGGATTTGACTAGCCTGGACAATTTTCTAGCAGGGGGGCCATTTTCCTAGGAACTTTCACGTCTCCTGAAATAATTCTGCATGCCACCTTCGCATGAGTAAGGGGAGATCGATCGGTGGTGAGACTGATCTCAGTAGTGCAACAATGGCAGAAAACACTGAGTGATCATCCGTGTCCGCTGCTAGTTTGTTAGGCCTGGCCTCCCAACAGATTTTGTTGGTCTTATGCCTGTAGCATGAGTGAACTTCTTTCCTGAAAGAGAAGCCAAGTCCTTTGAGACTGGATTGAGTTACTGCTCATGAAGAATTAAGTCTTAATCCACCAAAGTCCTCAGTAATCTCACATAAAATAATCCCTACGTTAAAGTAACGTTGGAGTCTCATCAGATGATCTGGGACAGAAACCCAAGACTCAGTCTAAGTTTGACGGAATCGGTTGCAAAATGAGTTAGCTTTACACTGCTGAAACATTCTCACAAAACGGTGCTTTAATTTGTTGTAGCTGATGTATCGGGCGCACACGGGGAGTAAAAGAGGGCCAGAGTAGACCTTTGATGGCTGGCCTTCAAATGGTTTAGCGACAGTCCTCCTCACAAAGTAATGCGTAGGCTTCAAAGAAAGGAGCCTGTCTCATCTGTAGATTGTAAAGACAGGGAGCTTGAAAATATTATCGGTGGGGTGAGGAGAGGGAGGTTGAGGTTGTGCAACTTCAGCTGACTGTTCTTAAAAGTTAGAATTTTTTAAAGTTTGAACTCCTTTTGATTCTTAAGTTTTTGTACTT
>JAMYXO010001026.1:0-27500 GCA_033310375.1 Conus canariensis
GTGTGTGTTGTTGTATGTGTAAGGGGTTTTGTGTGTTTGCGTGCTGTGTGTGTGTGCGTCCCTTGCGTTCGTGTGTACGTGTGTGTGTGTGTATTTTTGTGTGTGTGTGTGTGTGTGTGTGTGGTGTGTGTGTGTGTGTTGTGTGTGTGTGTGTGTGCGGTTGTGTGTGTGTTTGGTGTGTGTGTGTGTGTGTGTGTGTGTTTTGCGCACGCACGTGGTGGTTGTGTGTGTGTGTGTGGGGTGTTGTGTGTGGTGTGTGTGCGCACGCACGTGGGGTTTGTGTGTGTGTGTGTTGTGTGTGCGCTTGTAAATAAACTAAAGAGAAATAATTCAATGAGAAAGGGAAAAAGGAAACAATTCTTCGGGTAGTAGAAACTGTCCTTCTAGCTTCCAAATTAATATAGGAACATTTGTCAGAGTTAAAGAGAAGAGGATTTTGCAGTAGGAATTAGCGACATTGCAGTAGAGAACATGACATTGCAGTAGAGAATAGTGCCCATTGCAGTAGAGAACAGTGAAAAACTGCAGTAGAGAACAGTGACACTGCAGTAGAGAACATGACCTGCAGTAGAGAACAGTGACATGCAGTAGAGAACAGTGACAGTGCAGTAGAGAACAGTGAAAATGCAGTAGAGAACAGTGACAGTGCAGTAGAGAACAGTGACATGCAGTAGAGAACAGGGACATTGCAGTAGAGAACAGTGACATTGCAGTAGAAAACAGGACATTGCGTAGGAATGAAACCATTGTAGAAACAATTCAAAAGCCGTTTGAGAACATTGACCTGGCAGAGAACAGTAACTTTGAGTGGACAACACAGAGCAGTACAGAGGCAGTGACGGAACAGTAAGG
The DNA here is from genome assembly GCA_033310375.1 of Conus canariensis. Taxonomy (NCBI): domain Eukaryota; kingdom Metazoa; phylum Mollusca; class Gastropoda; order Neogastropoda; family Conidae; genus Conus; species Conus canariensis. The sequence goes on from JAMYXO010001026.1 coordinate 853, forward strand.
AAGGTAATTTTAGCAGTTTGAAAACACAGACAGACAGGACGGGGCAGTAAGGGAAAGGGGAATGAGCAGTTTGAAAACACAGACAGACAGTGACGGAGCAGTAAGGAAGGGTAATAGAGCAGTAGAAAACACAGACAGACAGTGACGGAGCGTAAGGAAGGGTAATAGAGCAGTAGAAAAACACAGACAGACAGTGACGGAGCAGTAAGGAAGGGTAATAGAGCATAGAAAACACGGGTAGAGCACTAGAGAACAGTGACATATCAATAGAGAAAAATGCCCAGAGCATTTGGAATGGCGACAAAACGTTAGAGATCATTGATAGAGAAGTAGAGAACATGCCCGGCAGTAGATAAGAGTGACAGGCAGTAGGAATGGTGACAGATTAGATTACAACGGAGCAGTAAGAATTGTGACAGGAATAGAGAATAGTGACAGAGAAGTAGATAACAGTGACAGAGCAAAAGAGATGTGACGGGCAAAAAAAACAGTGACAGAGCGAAAGGAACGGCAGAGCAGTAGAGAACAGTGACAGAGCAGTAGGAATATCGGAGCAGTAGAAACAGTACGAGCATAAGAAAGTGGGAGCGTAGAGAACAGGGAGAGCGAGGAATAGTGAGGAGAGTAGAGAACGGGGGGGGGACAAGCAGTAGAAACAGGACGAGCAGTAGAGAATAGTGACGGAACAGTAGAGAACAGTGACAGAGCAGTAGAAAATAGTGCGGAGCAGTAAGAACAGTGCAGGCAGTATAGAACATGACAGAGTGAGGACGGACAGAGCGTAGAGGCAGTGACAAGCATGGAAACGTGACAGAGCAGCAGAAAAACAGGGGACAGAGATAGGAACAGTGTGATGTGTGCAGGGTCCCCAGGATGGGCACAGTGAGGGCAATTTCCACCCCGATTTCTGGTTCCCGTGCAGGGACCCCGGGGTTTTGTGGATGTAAGGGGATGGGGGCGTCAGGGCGCTCCCCGTTTGGGACATCTCAATCAGTATGACCTTACTGCCGTGATGTACTGTGTACATCCTCGCTCCCCCCACCCCCCAAATATGCTGTCTGACCAAGGTAACCCCCAAGAACGAATAAATGAAAAAAATGGAAAAAAGGAATAAATGAAAAGAATGAATGAAGAATGAATGAATGAATGAATAAACAGACATATATGTACAAGAATTGGTAAATGTTTTCTTCCTTCAGGTCATTATAGGGGGAACCCCCCAAAGGGATCAATTATTGCCCCCAATTTTGTTTTTCAGTTCTCCTTTATGATTTTCCCTTTGTTGTCCAAAAAATCCAGTAGTTCAGTATGCTGTGACATCGCAATTGGATGCTTATATTTTTAAGAAAAACACACAAAGAAAAGGTCAAATTAATCATGGGGCAAAGTCATATCAAAAATGAATTGGAAAAATTTTTTCGGCATTATAAAAGAACATGGGCTTAAAAATTCAGGTGAAAAAAACCTGTTTAAATGTTTTTTAAAAAGGGAGAAAATCCGCCTTACCCCCTCCTTGAATAGATGGCACTTTGTTGCAATTCAGAAATCAGTAAATTTTTTGGGGGAGCCCTTTTTAACGCCAAAACTGCTGGAAAATGCATATAGAAAAATTGTTTTTAAAAGTGAACTAGACTAAATTTTCTTAACATTGTTCATTCCCAATTTGGGGTCAAATCAAAAACCCTTTTGCTCTTTTTTGGCCTTTTGCCACTCCATTTAAAAGTATGGCAAGAAGTTTATTTTTTCAGCGCCAAAGTTTTTTTTAAAAAATTTACAATATTGCATAAAGCTATTTGATTGGGTTTAGGGTTCCGTAAAAACAAATACATAAAGAGCTACAAAGGGGCGAATATCTCCCTTTATCGGAGAAAAGAGTCTGAAGTACCAGTATGTATTCGAACCCTGCCAGTAAAAAAATTCATTTACTGATGTTTTTTTTGTAAATTCGATAAAGATTTTCCAGTAGAGCAAGGCTCTCATTATTCACCCAAATAAAAAATTATCCCGCAAAAATTTTTGTCAAATGTAATGTAGTTTTTTAAATCGATTCCAGGTTCCCCACAGTTCCAATGATGCCTCCTTGGAACACTTGAGTGGAGATTTTGTTTATGATATGTTAAAAAGAAAAAAAGAAAAATTTTAAACATTCTAATGAACGATGTGAAAGAAACCTAGAAAATTTTATCCTGTCACCTTAAAATCTATCGATGGTTCAGTTATGGCAAAAGCTGATGCTTTTTGGGTTTCGTTATTCCAAAGTCTGAATTACGAAAACTTTTTCATCTCGGAAAGGGATTTTCAATATTCACTGCAGAACTGTTGTTATGAGGGCCCTTTTTTGTGTACAAGTACCCAATATCCTTTTTATGTTCTGTTTTGGTTTGTTTCCCAGTCTGTTTTGAAATCACTGAAAACTTGGGATTGAAAGGGCCCGAAAAGATTTACTATATGAAATGAGGTACATGATACCTTTATTATGTTCGGTAAAACGTAGATTCTTTTGGATTCCCTTCACATTGGGGTTCAGGGGGAATAAAAATAGCAATAATCTAGCTAAAGGGGTGCACAAAACTGTTCCGAATGTGTGCTAAATTTCCCCTTACACCCTTTCCCAAAGTGTAAAATACTATTAAACCCCTGGAACATTTTTTAAACCAAAACCTTTTTCTGTGAAAATGCTACACACTCCCTAGTTTTCAGCCATCTGGAAAGATTATCCACAAAAAAGGCTGAAACATGGAAAACCCCAAATTTTTCCTGAATTGTGGTGGTTTTTGGGGAAAATTATTTATGCACACTTCTATGATTGTCCTGTTTTAACTAAATGTATAGGGCAAAAGGTTTAAGTTGGGAAATGTTTTTAGAAGAGAAAAAGAACAATAACAAGAACCAAACAACAATAGCACACATACAAACGCACAACATCGCTCCACTCGTATGCGCGTGGCGCGCACGGCGCGCGCGGCGCGCCGCGCACACACCACCAACCCCCACACACACACACACAACACACACACACCCGGCGCGTGCGCGCCACGCACCCAAGCACGCGACAAAAACACACAGCACGTCCCAAAATGCGCTCGCTCTTCTGTGACGAACAGCACTTACGCTTTCACAAATAAAAACTTTATATTTCACCCTTTAAAACAAAGCAAACCCAAATTTTAACCGTTTTTGGGAAAAGACCCTAAAAGGGGTTACGAAAAAAAAAAAAAATGAAGAATGAGAATTATCAGCTGATCTCTTCTCTCTCTCCCCCTCTCTTCTTTTCTCTCTCTCTCTTAGTTTGTAAAACCTTGCGAGGGTTAAGGATTTTGCAAGGCTTTTGGAAATGGATTTCCCAATGCTATTTTCGTGTTCCCCTTTCAAAGGGGGCCCGGGCCCTTTATGAATAAACACTTTTGTCTTGTGTTTGCTTGTCTGTTTCTGAAATCAAATGACAAAAAGGATTCCTCTCATAGTGGAGCTGTGGATTCTACAAATGGATATCTTTTTCCCAGGAAGGGACACGGGAAAATTTCCCCCCCCTCCGATTCTTGAAAACAGAAGTACGTCATCCTGCTGTTGACGACTTTACAGCCCACTGTTTATTGTTTTTTTCATTATGTCTGTTTATCTATGACACTGAAAGTAGGTGACCGAAAAGCCTGACGTTTTTTCAAACGGAAATGTTTTTTGTCGGTTGTTCTTTGGGGATGTAAACGTTTTTAGGGTATTTTGTGTTGTTATTCAGGGGTTTTATGCTTTGAATGATGGGGACCTTCGGCTTGGCCCCAAGCACCTGAACGACTGAACCAGGGGTTTAACAGTCCTCCCATATTGGAGGGTTTATAAACCATGTATGTGACAGGGGAAGGGAGATCATTTTTTAGCTGTAGGTCTCCATGTGCCGTGTTTCTACAAGTGTTATTTTGTGTGCGTCAATTTTCATTTGTCACACTCCCGATGTGTAAATGTGTTTGATTATGTTTAAAAGTGTCTTTTTCATTTTTGGGTTTATTTTTTTTGCTTAAATGTCGTAATGTTTCTTGTTTTTGGTGCTATTCTAACGCTTGTTTTTAAAGTTTTACTATGTAATGACTATGTTTTTCTGTGTAAAACCATGGTTAAAATACTTCCTCTGAGTATACTGTGTAAATGACTATGTTTCAACATGTCGTATTTAGTCTTTGTGTCGATTATGTTTACGCATTTTTACTAAAGTTTCTGGGTCATGACTTTTGTTTAAAAAACACGTCTTCGACGTCTATGTGCCCTTACATGTTTTAAAAAAACCGCCTTTCTAGAAACAAGCTTATGGCCCTTTTAAATATGTTTAACACATGTTTGCTGCCTTTTTTTTAAATATGTTTTAAAACCCTGTCTTCTGCCCTTTTAAATATGTTTTTAAACGCTAGCATGCCCCTTTAAATGTGTTTAAAAAAGTGTTGATGTTCGCGTGTCTAACCATGTTGATTCATTGTGATGTCTGTTATTGTTATGAGGCAGTGTAAAAACGGGGTCATGTTGATGTTAAAATTTTGGGCAGTTAGTTTAAAATGTATAAAGTGTGTTTACTGTACCCGTGTTTTGTTCATTTTTTATAACGTTACTGGATGACTTTTTAGGAACCATCTTTGGGCCGTATGTAAAGCGTCTGTGTCCCACGCCATTCACGTCCTGTTGGAAAATTGGACACTGGTTTCCCCCCTGTCTGCTGCCAGGGTGCATTATCTCTGAGACGTGTCACGACAAACACATATGATGAGGTTTTCAGTAGTTATACTTGTTTGGCGGATCTATTTTTAATACTCACAGTGCTTTTTTTTCTTTTTAGGATAAATGAGCATTTGTCGTTGTGTTCGTGGATCCATTTATTCGTTTTTTAAAACTTAATGTCCCTTTGGGAAAGGCAGGACCTGCTCCCAAGGGGGAACGCGCTATATGTACATTTTCTTTTCCCCGCAAATTTTTAAAATGTTTCTACCTGAAAGGTTCACTATGACTTTTCACCCCGGGGTTCAATGCATGTGACTGGTAACATCCATGGTCCCATGGCGGCCAGTCTACAAACAAATGGGTGATGTGCTTTCATGTCAACTGGTCCCTAAACCTGGGATGTTTAATCTAAACCAGTTTCTAAACAATGTTGTGTTATGTTGTTTGTTTTGGGTTTTTTTTTGACAGTGTGCTTTTCTGGTGATGCCCGCTTCTATTATTCATGAGCTTCACTTTATTTCACAGTTTTGCTTTTAAGGGTTTTTTTGTTTCCATAAAATTTTTAATCAGACGCCCCATTTTTTTTCTGCGTTTTCCCGCGAGCAGTTGAAAAATAAATGCATTTGAAAAAATGTACAAAATGTTTTTTGGGTTAATTTTAAATTTACTATCTGACGTTTTCTTTCTGGTTGTTTTTAGTGTGTCTTTAATTTCCATTTTTTAAATTATGAACCGTTTTTAACTAATAATTTTCTTCAATGAATAAAACACTTTTCAACCTTTGTTTAACGTATGCAAATTTTCTTGAGTTTATCGTTTCATTGTTGTCCATGGTTCTTTTTTATATGTGTGTTTCGGGTGCGTTCGTGTGTGTGTTTGGGGTCTGTGGCGAGGGGGGGGGGGGGGGGGGGGGCACACGCCACAATTGGATTTTGCACTAAAACCCTATAATCATGTAAGCATTGTGAGGCCACCATAAAGTTGGCCAGCATCTAATTTAAATGATAATTGTCAAAGAACAACTCCCCAATAATTTCCCCTTTTTTGGGGGGTTTCACTGTGAATCACAAAAAATCTTCAAAACATGACCTTCCCTTGTTGACACACATTCGGCCTGTGCACTAACCCTGACCCCGTTTTGTGCCAGCCAAGAACCCCAAATAATCCCCTTCTTGGGGTTTTTAATTTGGGCCCGCATGGACCCCCCTTGCTTTAACCCCCTTGATGGCGCTATGAAAGAGAGAGGAGGGGGGAGAGAGAGAGAGATGGGGGAGAGAGAGAAGTGGAGGGGAGAGAGACAGAGTGAGAGAGAGAAAAAAGAAAAGATGGGAGAGAGATGGAGGGAAAAAGAGAGAGGGAGGAAAAAAGAAGAATGGAGGGGAAAAGAGAGAAGGAAAAAGGGGGAGGGGGGAGGGAGAGGGAGAGAGATGGGGGAGAGAGGGAAAAAGGGAGAGATGGAGAAGAGAGGGGCAGAGAGATGGAGGGAGGAGAAAAGGCAAAGAGAGAGGAGAGGAGGAAAGGGAGGAAAAGGGGGAGAGAGAGAGAGAGAGAGAGAAGAGAGGGGAGAGAGGGGGGGGAGGGGAAGAGAGAGAGAGATGGAAAAAGAGAGAAAGGGGGGAGAAAAGAGATGGAGGGAGAAAAGAGAGAAAGGAGAGAAAAGAGGTGAAGGGAGAGGAAGGGAAAGATGGGTGGAGAGAAAAGAGGGGGGAGGGAGGGTGGGGAAGAGAGATGGAGAGAGAAAGTGGAAAGGGGAGGGGGAGAGAAGAGTGGGGGTATTTGTGTGTGTGTTTGTGTGTGTGTGGGTGTGTGTTGTGTGTGTGTTGTGTGTGTGTGTTTGTTTCGTGCGTTTTTCTTGTTTGTGCTTGTGTTTTTTTAGTTTGCGTTTTGTCTGTTTTGGGCCCCGTGTGTGTTTGCGTGTGGCGTGGCGCGGGACGCGCGCTCGGGGGTTTTGTGTTGTGTGTGTGTGTGTGTTGTTTTGTGTGGGGTTTTTGTGTTGGGGGTTTTGGGTTTGTTCTTTTTTGCTTTTAACCCTCTGTTTTCCCTTTTTTGATATTAGGGCGGGGAAAGAAGAGAATTCTGAAGGAATGAATGATTAAGTGAAATTTAAACCATATGTTTTTTAAGCGTTTTATGTATGCCGTTTTTTGGTGTGGTTACGTAAAGTATCTGTTTGTGTATCTAAAGGGAAAAAACCCAAACCAAACCAAAAAAAAAAATAAAAAAAAAAAAAAACCCAAAAAAAAAAAACAAAAAAAAAAAAGGAATTTTAAATACAACAAAGAATGGGGAAATGAACAGAAATAGAGATCAAAAATTTAGCAATTAAAAAACAAATCCTTCATATCTAAACTTTTGAGTGAAGGAGTAAAAAAGGCCCTCATTTTTTAACGCCTATGAAAAAACCACAAAACAAACTAAAGAAAAAAAACCCCCTTTGGGCAAAAGAAATAAGTGTTCAGCAAATTTTCCCACAGGGGAAAAAAAGTAGTCCGAAAATAATATCTTGCAAATTTTTTTTTAGAAAAATTATTAGATTTTTTAAGTTTTTGGTAAAAAGTATTTTAACTTGCGACAAAATTTAAATAAAATATGTCTCAATGTTATTTCTTTACCCAAATTTCAATTTTGCATTTTTTTAAATCAACTTTTTTTTTTTAAAAACTTTTTGCTTTAATCGAAAATTTAAGGGAATTTATTTGTCTGGAAAAATTAAAACGGGATAAACAAAAATTTTTCTTAGTACAAAGCTTTTGGGAAAAAAAAAAAAGGTTTTCCCCACTTTTTGGGATTAATATAAACCCATTTATTTGAGCTTTTTCTTCCGTGCATTTGATTCAAGGAAAAGTTAACAATTCTACGCCCTGAGGGTTTTTTTATTTTCAGCTCGAAGAGGGACCCTGCTTTTTTAGAAACCTTTTTTTCGCGGGCCCAATCACCAATTCTTTCCCAAGTGTGTGTGTGTGGTGTGGGGTGTGTGTGTGTGTTGTGTGTGTTTTTTCTAGGGTGTCCCTTTGTGTGTCGTCTGTGCATCATTTTCCTCCCAAAAAATTAAAATTCTCTTTATGAATTAATGATTGTTTTTGAAAAAAAAAGAGAAAAAAGGGGAAAAAATAAATCGTAAACAAAAAAGTGCGTACGTGACTGCCCTTTTTTTTTCCATCTTGCTCTTTTAATGTTTCTGCCCTCCTTGGGGTATTTTCCAAAATCGTGTCACTATATCTTTTGTTGTCTTTCTCTATCTTTGTTCCTTTGTGTCCTAGCTCTCTCTCCCCTCTCTTTTCCTTCTCTCTCTTCCTCCCCCTTTTTCCCCTCTCTCTCTCCCTTTTCCCTCCTCTCTTTTTCTCTTTCTCCTCTCTCTCTCTTTTCTCTCGCCCCCCTCCCCCCCTCTCCCCCTTCCCTCTGTTTCTACCCTTTCTGTCGGGCGGCTTCCTCTGTTCTGTGCCCCGTCTCGAATGGAGGGAAAGTTGGCAGTGGTAAAGGTTCCTTCCCCTTTCTGGTCTTTTTTGGTCTACATTTACTAAATCAGGGGGGCCCCCCAACGCATCCCCTGGTCCCCAGGTTTTCCTTTCAGGTGTGTACCCAGCCTTTTCCTGGTCTGTTGGTCTACACCTACTAAATTTCACGGGGCGTCCAAACACAGAAACCCCTGGCCCCCAGGATTTCCTTTCAGGGTGTACCCGCTTTTTCTGGCCCTTTTGGCTCTACACCTACTAAAATAAGGGGGTCCCCAACGCAGAAAACCCCTGGCCCCAGGTTTTTCCCTTTTCGGGTGTTACCCACCCTCTTCTGGCCCTGTTGGCTCTACCCCTTTACTGAAATCACGGGTCCCCAACGCGTACCCCGGGTTTCCCCAGGATTTTCCCTTTAAGGTTTGTACCCACCCCTCTTTCTGGTCTTTTGGGTTAAAACCTACTGAACCCACGGGGCCCCAAACCAGTACCCCTGGTCCCCAGGTTTTTCCCTTTTCCCAGGTTTTTCCCCCAGCCTCTTCTAGGCTGTTGACTCTAACCTACTGAATCTGGGGGGTCCCCAACGCCCACCCCGGGCCCCCGGGTTTTCCTTTCAGGTGGTACCCGCCTCTTTTTGGTTTGTTGACTCTAAACCAACTGAATCAGGGGGGGCCCAAAAAACCGTACCCCTTTTTCCCCCGGGGTTTTTCCTTTAAAGGGGCCCTTAACCCAGGGGCCCTGCACTCTCTTGTTTCCCGGCCCCCAAATCGGAGCGGGTTTCGCTTTCCCCCTTCCCTGTACTGAGCGCGAACGGGGGTTTTCGTGCGGGGGCCGGGAGCCTATCACTTTCTTACATGTTCAGAGCCCACATTTTTCCCCTTCGTTGAAAACCACAGGGTTTCCACGGGCGTTCTTCTTTCCCCCATGTGCAGGACAGGACGCCCCACTGGGGGCCCAACGGGGGGGGGTAGGAAAATGAATCAGTGCACATGTACAACCATCTCCACCAGCCCCTTGGACAATAAAGGGGGATAACCCCCCCCTTTTCAAAAGGCCGGGCGCCAAAAGCCAGGGTTTTGGTCTTTTTTCCCTTGTCCCCCCCCCCGCCTCTCTCTCTCCTCTCCTCTCTCTCCTTCCCCTTCTCTCTCTCTCCTCTCTCTCCTCTCTCTCCCAAAAAACAGCACAAAAAACCGGGTTTTCTTTTTGAATGCAGGGGTTTGATTTCTTTTGTTTCTTTTTTTTTTTCAGTTTTTTTTTTACAGGCATAAGGGGGAAAATTTAAAACCCCAAACACAGCTAGAACATTTTTGAGAAAAACCCAAGAACAAGGTTTCGGGCTTTCCGTCCATTTATAATAGGGAGTTTAAATTTAAATAAAATAATTTTGTGACGTCATTTTCCCTGGTTTTAAAAAATTTTTAATGCTGAAAGGGGACTCCATGTGTGCCCTGCGGTGGGACATTACACTTTTAAACTTCCTGGCCACACAAAAATTTTTAAAAGGAAAAAGCCCTTTGGTTTACCCTTTTAAAAGTGTAAAAAGGGCCAGACATTTTTGGTTTTTGGTGTTGTTATTTTTGTGTCGGTCTGGGTCCCCGTTTTTGAGGGGGGGCCGTCTGCCTGCTTGTTTCAACAGCCCGTCTTTTGGGCCCTCTCCCCGCCCTCTCTGTCTCTGTTCTCTGTCTCTTTTCTCGGGTCTTTTCTCTGCCTCTCTCCTTCTCCTTCTCTCTTTTCTCCGGGAGCGGGAGTGCTTTTTCCCTCTCTAATGTAGCTCTTGTGTTGGGTGTGTGTGTGTTTTTGTGTGTGTGGGGTTGTGTGTGTGTGTGTTTTGTTGTTTGGGGGTTTGGGGCTCGGTTTTTTTATGTGTATTGGGGTTTTTTGGGGGGGCGTGGGGTGTGTGTGTGTGTTGTGTGGTGTTTTTTGTTGTGTGTGTGTGGTGTGTGTTGTGTGTGTGCGGGTGTTTTGGGGGTGTGTGTTGTGGTTTTGGTTGTGTGTGCTTCCCGTGTGTGTGTGTGTGTGTGTGTGGGTGGTGTGTGGTGGGTGTGTGTGTGTGTGTGGGGGTGTGAATCTTTTTCTTCTTTTTTCACATTTGTTTTGCTTTTTAAAAATGCCCTTTTTTGTCCAAGACTGAGGGCACAAAATTTTAAAATAAAAACCATTGGGAATGAAAAACGAAAATAAAAAAGCAAGCTTTTCATGGCTTTTTAAACAAAAGCACAAATTCAAGTCCCCACCCGCAACCACACGCACCCCCATCCCCAATTTACCCACACACACACACCACACACACACACACACCACCACACACACACACACACGCAACAACCCACAGAAGGTGAAAAAAATAAAAACCGGGAGGGGGAAGAGACACAACACTGACACTGCACGACACTGCCCCCTGAAAACGACAAAAGTTTATTGAACAGGCCATAGCGCCTTTTTTTTTTTTTTTTCTTCTTTTTTTTTTGTGTGTGTGGGGTGTTTGTTTTTTTTTTTTTTTTTTTTTTTAATTCAAAAAAAGTCAAACAGTACAACTTTTTTAAAATTATAAAATAAAAAAGAAAAAAACCCCAAACAAACGTTTTAGAAAAAGGGGAAAATTTAAACCCATACGGCCAGCTACTTTTCCTTTCCCTACTTTTTTAAAGGGGCAGGGGTTCACCCTCTTTTCGGGGGTGAGAGAGAGAGAGAGAGAGGGGAGGGAAAAGGGGGGGGGAGGGAGAGAGGGGAGAGAGAGAGAGAGCACATGAGGAAAAGTCTAGTGCATTATAAAAATTTTAAATATTTTTTCTTTGTTTTCTTTTTTAAAAATTAAAATATAAAAATATATTTTATTTAGATATATATATTAAAAGAGGAGAGAGGGGAGGGGGAGAGAGAGAAAAGAGAGAGGGAGGGGGGGAGAGGGGGAGGGGGGGAGGGGGCAAAATGAGGCAACTGGGCATTATGAAATTTTACTTTTTTGTTTTTTGTTTTCTTTAAAATATATTTTTAAAATTTTACATACATTTGCATTTTCACACCATAAAACTTACTTTTTAATACCTTTTATAATAATTTACACAAAAGCATTCTTTATTTTTATTTAATTTTTACATTTACATATATATATACATATACTTCCATTTGGGAAGGGTTTCTGTTTTATACCCAAAAAAGGGGCGGGTTTAGGCGGTGTAAAGTTTTAGGGTACTAAAATCTTATTTTTACTCGTATTTTACAAGGGCCCCAAAAACCATTCGTAATTCTTTCTAAAGCCTGCGAAACTTCGGCGTTAGGGTGCCATTTGGAAAGGAAATCGGGGATAACGGGGGAATTTTTTTCTGAAATTGTATTCTTCTTTTTATATCGGGTTTTTTTTTGCTTTTTTTAAGAAAAACCCTAAAGTTGGGTTTTTTTTTCTGTTCTGTTCTACCGGGAAAAAAAATTTGTGTTTTGCCAATAATACAAAAAAATTTTAAAATACGGGTCTATTTGGGTTTATCTTTATCAAACCCCAACTATGGTTTAAGGGTTCAGTTATCTGAAAATTAAAAATGCACACATACATTTTTCATTCTTTCAAAACCACCAGCGTTTCCCAAAAAACGTTGTTGCCGGGACAATACCAAAACATATGGAAAATACTGCCCTTTAACAGGGTACGAAAGTACAAAACTCCGTTCAATACCCCATTTTTTTTCGCCAACATTATTCCCCAAACATCTGTTTTATTATTCGAAACTGTAACCTTTTCATTTTTATGTCAAATTTTTAAATCAGATAAAGAAAACATTTTTTTCCAGTTTTTTCAAGGGTTCATTTTTTATATCCCAGTTGTACAGATTTTGGGGTTGTTGATTTCTAAAAAAATGTCTTTAAAAAATCTTTCCCCCCCTTTTACAAAAATTTCCCTTTTAAATTTTTTGTAACATACTTTCATTTTAAACTTTTCCCTTTTTGGGATTTTAAACTTTGATTTTTTTTTTTTTGTATATTTTCCCATTTAATTGCTGTTTTAAAATACCAGAAAAAGGGGAAAAAATTTTAAAATTTACTTTCAAACTTTTTTTTTAAAAATTGTTCGAAAGAAATAAACTGGCCATTGTAAAGGGAAAAAAAAATGGCAGGGCAATTTATCCCCTTGTTGATCCGGGCCTTTTCCCCCCAAAAAGTTTTTTTTCCCAATTTGGAATTCTGTTTGTAAAGAAGACGGGTTTCCCGCAAGGATTTCCCATATGAACCCAAAAAAGGGTAATTTTGTAAAAAAAATGTTTTTTTCCGCTAAAAATTTTTACCTCTGTCCAAAAAAACATTTGATTTACAAAGGGAAAGAAAGTATTTCTGGTCCATATTTCTCAATATGTTTTAAAAAGTGGAAAGTTTCATGTTGTAATAGTTTTCCATTTGGGGTGTGTAGTTTAAAATTTTTTTTACCCAAACGTCAATTTTGGGGAAAAAAAGCAAACTTTTTTAAATTTTGGGTAGCCCAAAGACCACCTTTTTTGAATATTTTTGGGTTGAGCAGTTTTTCTATTTTTTTTGTCTGGCTTTTTTTTCCACACAAATTTGAAAACAGTAATTTTTAAAGTCAAAAAGAAATTTTTCGGGGGTTTTTAGGTAAAAAATATCCACAAATGGATGAGTTTTGATAAAATAAGCGATTTTAAAACTGTCATCTCCCCAAAAGGAGTTTTCCCCCTTTCTAAACCCAAATCTTGAAAAAAAATGTTTCACGCCCCCGGTTTAATTTTTCGAAAATTTAAATATCGCACAGTTTTGAAAACTTTTGGAAAAACCGTTTCCCAAAGTTTTTTGAATTTTTGGGGGGTTTTCCACTCCTTACCAAAGGGCCCAAAGAAAACGAACAGCAAATTTTTACCCCTCCCCAACCAAACGCGTATTTTTTCCCAAGGTTTCAATTTTAAAACCCCGATATCGCCCAAAAAATTCCCCAGTTTTTTTAAATGTTTCAAAAATTTTTATGTCGCCTGCTAAAAAAAATTTCCCGTTTCTCTGCATACTGAAAAAGCTTATGTTCAAATGTATCTTTTTAACTACCCCAAGTTTTTTACTTTTTCCCAAATTTTTTTTAATGCTAGAATTTCAACCCCAAAATTAGGAAAAAATTTTGGGGGGATAGGGGAAACCCACCTTGTCGGGCTTTCCGGGGTCTTCTTAAACCAACTAAAAACTTGCCATTAACAAGGACACTTTATTTTAAATTAATTTTTATAAAAATTTTTTCAATCCTTTTCCCAGAAGCCCTTTTTGGAAATCCAAACGTTTTTCAATATTTTTAAAAAACATAAAATCCCCAGCCCCACTAAATTTCAAATTGTTTTTCCAAAGTAAAAGTTTAATAAAAGCCCTGGAAAGTTGTTTTTCTTTTTTAAATAGCATTTGTGTCGTAAATGAGCCTAATGTTACCCCTAGGAAATTTTTCTTAAAAAAACCATTTGCCCCCTCAGGGATGAGCCAGCAAACACTTTTTTTAAACGGTTGGCTATACCCGATGCCCCTATTTTAAAATACAACATTTAACAACGAGTTTGGTCCCCAGTTTTTCCCAAAATTTGTTTGGGTTTTATTTCCCTTTGGTATACAAACAATTAGTCCCCTGTTTTTTAAACACAAGAAAGTTCCCCCCTTCAAAACCCGGCTTTTTAAAAGCCCCGGCAAAAAAAACCCCCTTTTTCTGTTCCAAAAAACAAAAAAATTTTTCTTTTTGGGGAAACCATCAGTGCCAGGACTTTTGTTGTTTTTTAAATTTTCTTTAAGGCTTGCATGTCTCCTCCTTGTGTTTTCCCGCCATCTAATTTATTTGCTTCGTCCCCGGTCTAAATGGGGAATTTTTTTTAACAATGGTTCATCCCAAAATCCCCAGTCGTCAATTTCCCATTGTTTTGTACAGGGATTCATAAAATCCTTGAACCCCCTAAAGAACTTTTTTTGGGTTTTTTTTTAGAATATTGCCATGGTTTTCATTTAATCATTTCATACTTTTACTTAAAAAAATTGCCCTTTTTTTCTGGGTTTTACAAAATAGTTCGCCCATTTTTTTCCCGTTAGCTATCCACCTAGCCCCGATCTTAAAGCCCCCCCATTCTTTTTTTTTTTCCTCCCCAAATTTCCCTTTTTCCCTTTTCCTTCTTTAACTCTAAACCCTTTGATCTCTTCTTCGTTTTGGGTCTTTTTTCCCTTTAAAAAGGCCTTGTAATTTTGCTGTAGGTTACGTTCCTCTTCATTCGGGGGTTTCTTCTTCATTATGGGGGATAAAATTTTTTTGGCCAAAGCTTCATCAGTAAAAAAATCTAGAAATAATTCTCAGAAATTGAAAAACTGTAATTCGGTCAGGGGAAATCGTGTGTACTGTTCTCTTGCTTTGGGGGCTTACAGAAATTTTTCCCTTGTTTGACATTCTCATTTCTTTTTTAAAATTTCGTCCAATTTTTCCCCTTTTTTAAATTGACGATTTTAAATTTTAAAAAAAAGTATTACTCAAAATTTTTTACCAAACCGAAAACCTTAACACAACCCAGGGTGGCCCTTTTTCTTTCCCCACATTAATTTCAAACATCATCGAAAAAGGGAAAAAACGTGATCTGATATGAGAAAAAAACCCAAAACCGGCTTTTTGGGAAAAGGATTATTTTTCTCCAGGTATATCGGGTGGACAATCCTGTTTTAAGTCCCTCCAAAAAACTTTTAAATTTCAAAAATTCGTTTATCATTTTTGTCTCCCTGCTTCTCTCGTTTTGGGGATTTTTTCCCCTTTTTTTTTTTTTTAAAAAATTAAATTCTTTGGCGGGACCAAAATTTAATTTTGAAGTTCCCCAAATTAGACTTTTATTTAAATACCTAAATTACTAATTTTTTGTTTTAAAGGTAATGAAAAAATTTCGGGGTCATCTCTGTTTGGTCCATATACATTTCCAAACAAAAAATTTGGTTGTTTAATTTCTGCTAAGACCATGAGGCTTTCCCATCATCGCCCTTTTGAACAATTTTTTAATTTTTGTTTTAAATTGTTATTGAAAAATATTTTTCCACACCCCTTTTCATCAGGGAAACATGAAATAGAGAAATATCCTAGGTATCCCCAAATTTTGATTGTAAAATAGCGTTCCAATTTTTTTTTTCGAAAGTGTGTATCCCGCAGAAAAAATTTAAATTGAATATTTTTTGCTTTTTTTGTAATGAAACATCTCTTTCCCTTTTTTGTTTTTCCCTTCAACCCCCGACAAATTTACTGAGACAACTGAGACTGTACCCTTTTCCCTTTTGTTTTAATTTCGTAAAAATTTGTTAAAAAAATGAAAAAAAACCAACCCAAACCCGATGCTTAGATGAAAAAAACATAATATAGCATAGTTCTAAAAGAAAACCAAAATTACCCTAATAATACAGAAACCCCGCTTGACCTCAATTAAAAGAAATAAAAAAAGAGACATAGAGGGATAAATTTGAAAAAACCCGAACCCTTTCAAAAAAAAATGTTAAAAAAATCCCCCAAATACAAAGTAAAACAAAACCCAACTTGTCAAACAAAAGGAATACCAAAAAGACTTTCCTAAATCCAGCCCCCAAATGCCCCGCCAGTTTAGCGTTTTTAGGAGTAAATAAATTTTTAAAAATAGTTCAAAATTCAAATTCAAATAGTATCCAAACAAAACAGAAAGATTTTTGGACTTTAGCGCGCGGGTTTTCCCTGTGTGGTGGCGTGTGTGGTGTTTTGTTGGGGTGTGTGTGTGTGTGTGTGTGTGTGTGTGTTTTGCGCGTGGGGTTTGGTTTCATGCGGGGTGTTTTGTTTGTGTGCGCTTGTTTTGTGTGTGTGTGCGCGTTTTGACCGCTTGCTATTTGAGGGGAGAGAGAAAGAGGGAAAAAGGGGGAGAGAACGACAGACAGACAAAACAAGTTGGGGGCCACGTTAAAGCACAGGAACTACCCATAAAATTCGGGCTGATTTCAGGGCAGTGTAAAATAAACCCTCGAAAATCAAAAACATTTGTCAGGGAATTTGGGGTTTACCCCCACACTCCCCTTTTAATGATTGTTGTCGGGGGTGTGCAAAAAACACGGGAATTTAAATTTTTTAAAGTGATCTCGCTGGAATGGCAGGAAACCCCCACACACAAAAAAGAAAAAAAAAAAAAATAAAAATAAAAATTTTTTTAATAATAATTTTAAAAAAAAAAAAATAAAAAATAAAAGTCAAAGGGTTTTTTAAAAAAACAAACACACGGCCCCTGCCCCCCCCCGCGCGCCCCTCCCCAACGAACCCCCCCATTCCCTCCCCCTCCCCCCCACCCACCCCCCCAACCGAGCGAAATCACCGCAAAATACAAAAAACACACACTTTTTTTTCACGTGGCAAAACCCCATGTTTATAAAAAATGAATTTTTGTGAAATTCCTTTCTGGCTCCCCACCAGAAATTTCCCACAAAATTCGCAAGACAACCCCAAGACCAATTTTCGTTCCCATTTTTCTTTAAAGGCCCAAAGTTTTTTAAATTTATGTTCGGTCAGGGCTGGGTGTATATACCTGCGCGCGCGCACTCCGTGCATGTGGATGTGGGTGTGTATTGTGTGCGTGTGTGTTGTGTATGTGTGCGGGGGGGTTTTTGGGTGTGTGTGTGCGCGCGCGCGATTTTTTGTGTGTGTGTGTGTATGTGTGTGTTTTGGGCATAAGTTTTAACAGTAAGCATTTATACATGCCAAAGAAATCCCTCATTCTTACAACAAAAGCAATAACAACAAACAATTTCCCCCATTCTGCATTCAAAACTAACTGCAGTTTGAAACAACTGCGTTTACAAAGAAACTTTATGTCTTTGTTTTAGCTTTATTACCCTTATGCTGGGACGCGTGGATTTCCAAAGGGAAAAAAGAGGAAAAAAAAAAACAAAAAAACAAGAAAGAAGCGGAAGAAAAAAATGGGGGAAGGAAAACATTTAAAACCTGAAATTTCAAAATATAGAATTTTTTTGTATGCGCAAGCTCTCCCAAAGCCTTTGTCAATTTTACTTTTTTTAACCCTTTTTTTAAAAAAAAAAAAACATTTCATTGCAACTGATTAAAAAATTAGGAAAATTTATTGGGCCCCAATTTTTGGGCCTTACTTAAATTTTTTAACCATTTTGGGAAAAAAGACCACGGGATGCATAGCAACAACACCCCCCATAACCCTCAAAAACCCCCGGTTGGGAAAACCCCCACCCAACTGTTTTTACAAAAACCAAAAACCACGTTAACCCCCTAATATCCATAAAGGGCCTTTTAATGGGGGGAGATAGCATGAATACTGGATTCATTGCCCGTGCCACGCCCCGGCACCAAAATCCACACACAAAGCTCGCCCGCGCCCCAAAGGGGTCGCGTACACCCCCTCACACAAAACACACAAACAACAACAACAACAAAAAACAACAACAACAAAAACAACAACAAAAACGCATACCCTGCATTTTGTGTAAAACAATTTAGAAATTTATCCCCCTATTCAGCATCGTTTTTAACTTTTCCCACAAACCCTCGTCACAATTTGCTATCTGTTTTTTATTGGTGTTAACAGTTTGGGGTCGGAGTTCCAATGGAAGAATTGAGACTTAGACAAAACAAAATGTTTTTTATGGATAATTTTAAACAGGGTAAACTGTTTCTCCCCGCGCAACGCCATAAACAATATTTTGCATTTTACTTTTGTCTATAAACCTTTGTATTGAGGGCTTTTAAAAACGAAGTGAATTTTTTGTTTTTTAAGTTTTTCCTACAAAAGTTCTCCAGTTTTTATTTTTGAATTTAAAAATATTTGAAAAATTAATTTGTGGTGCCCCCAGCCCAAAAATGGGCAAGTACAAATCGAAAATGTGTTCAACCACAGGGCCCCTCCCCATAAATTCTCTCTTCCAAAAATATGTGTTTTGTTTTTTATATACAAAAGAATCTACCACTATTTTCCCCGGGGGTCATGCCTTTGGAAACAAAAAGGAAAACTTCACAACCTTTCCCCCTTTAAAATCTTTAAAGGGAAAAGTTTCTCTTGTCCACAACCCCAAAAAACTACAAAGTGCTAAAACCCAAATTTTCACACAAAAAAAAGTTTTTTAATTTTTTTTTTACCCAAGGTTAGTTCCACCCTAAAATTTCATTTTTTTAAAAACATATCAAAGATTTTTTAGAGGGAAAAAATGATTTGGTTGTTTTTAAAAAAAGGGACCGTATTTTTAAGGGCATTTTTAAACAGAAATTTTAAAAACCCCTAAAGGATACCTGCCTAACACCATAGAGCATATTTTATTTGGGGGTTTTTTTCAGTAAATTTTTCAAACGTTTTTCAAGGGATAAAAAAAAAAAGGGGAAAAGCTCTATTTTATCAAAAACCCCTTTTTAAAACCTCCTTTCCTCTGCTCCTTAAAAAACAAAACGGAAAAACCTTTTGAGTCAAAAAGTTTGAAAAATGTATCAAAAATGAAATCACAAAACTATTCTGTTTAAAGTTTTTTAAATTTCTAGCTCACTTGTATTTTCTTTTCCCTTGCTGCGTGGAGCTTTTGGGGTGGAAAAGTTTTTGCCCAAAAAATTTGTATGAAATTAACAACTTCCTTATTCCGGGGTTTTTTCCCCCTAAAAAAATTTTTTCCCCCCTGGGGCCTTTAAAAAACCCCTCTTCCCGAACACTATTATCTTAGATTTATCCATTTTGCAGTTTAATTTCCCATTGTGTGCCCGATACTTTAAGATGGGCAGCCTTGGTTTTTGTTGTCCGTCATGTTTTTCGAAAACAGGTTTTTTTAAAATTTGTCAGCGAAAAAAGTAGCAGAAAAAGATCAGTGTTTTGAAAATGGGAAAAAGCCATGCCTAAACCTTTTTCAAGTCCTCATTGCTAATTCTTTTTTTAGTAATGAGAAAGAGTCGGACTCATTAAAGCGATTGTTTCAGACCCCGCAACAAGAAAAGAACTCCAAGAGCCATTCTTCCATTTCACCCCGGTTTTTACAGATTTATACATGGCTTTAAAATTAAACCGCCCCCTTTTTCCGTTCACGCCTGTTTTTTATAAGAACCCACAGTACCCTTTAGGAAAATTGGTTTTTGGATTCTGGATTCGACGTAAAATTTTCCCCTTCTTACGGTGTGTTCGCTTTCGGAAATCGATGAAAGCAACATGTATTTTTTTGGTTTTGAGAAAAGCCCTTTTTAATACAGGGATGGAGTTTTTAAAAATTTTGGTTTCCCCTGTTTGGAGCGGCCCCTTTCGAAAGCCCCGCTTGCGCACCCTTTAAAAAAAGAGTTTTTTCCCCAGCCCCCTACGTACGCCCATTGTTTATGATTTTTGGGACCACCTTACTTACTACACTCAATAATTTGAAAATCCCCCTGTTTTGTTTATTGGGGGTTGTTTGGGGTCACCTTTTTTGGTAACGGTACAATAATCGCTTTAGTCCATACATCGAAAAAAATCCTTTTAAAGAAAAGCTTTTTTGAAAAAAAGATTTTTTAAATATCTTATTATTTTGGTTCGCATTTTAACTTTTTTACCAGAGTTTCCTTTTCCGGCCCCCGCTGCCCTTTTTTACAAATTTTAATTGTTTAATTGCCTTTTTTTTTATCTCCGCCTCGTTATTTCGCAAGGGCAAGAGTGTATTGTAGTTTGGGTCTTCCCTTGACAATTTCCCTTTGATTTAACGCTTCGGTTATATTTTTGCGTTAAAAACCTTTTTAAAGTGTTTTGGGCCCCTTTTATCATTTTCGAAGTTATTCATTGACTGTTGCACTTCTGGTTCTTCCCCTTTTTTCCCCGGAAAATCTTTGGGTTTATTTTCAGGAAAATAAGTAGCCCCTGTTACCCGAAGCTCTTTTGGGTTTTCTTTTTCTTAGTTTTGTTAGTTTTTTGGGATTCTTTTTGCTTTGAGGTATTTTCTTTATACTTTTCTTCTCTATTTAGTTCGATTAAAACGTTCAAATTTTCCCCCTACCTCTTTTTTCTTTTAACAAGCATTCTTTGGCGAACCCTTTGAATTTTCCAAAAATTTTTTTACCTGGTATCCAAAAACTACGGATTTTTTTTTCAACCTTCAGCCCGGGTTCCCCAATTTGGATCTAATTTAACAGTCTAATGGGGGTCATTTGGATCAAAATCTATTTTTGGCTTTCCCCATCATTCATCCTCCTCGAAATATCTGTGAAAGAAAGGTTATCTTTGAAAATTTTCTGCCACACATTTTGTTTTTTTTTTCTTTTTTTTCTTTCCTGGCAAGCTGTTTTGAAAACTATCAGTCCGACCATGACAATTTCCCTTTACAGGCATATGGTCAAAATTTTATTCTGTCCAAAACCCTTTTTCGCTGCCGACCATTTTGGAGGGAAAACAACTCAGTTTTAAAAAATCGGGCTACAAACTATACCATGTTCAGACATATATAGGTTTTTCCTTCTTCGGGCTCCTGGCCCAAAAAACCATTCGATTAAAAATTCCGTAGCAAATCATCGTTCAAGGGTTTTCTTCCAAAAATTATTAAATTTTTGTATCATTTGATCTTCGGGTTAGGTTTTCCCCCAAGGGCTCACTGTGAAAAGGATTTTCTTTCCTCGTCGTTTTTCCCCGAAGGGAAAACTAATTTATTTTATAATGAAAGTCCGTGCGTTTAAAACACCCTTTTCAGATTTTAAAGCACGTTATCATACTCATCTGTCAGGTCATGTTTAAACATCTGTCTAACTCATCAAAAAGACAGTTTTCTTGGGGACTGGTCATTTAAAAAAGGGCTGCCTGTTGGAGGAAAAGTTTCGAGCTAAATATCAAAACGTCCCAAATCAACCAAAGAGAGGGCCTCCCACCCGAAAAGGCACTATGATGTTTTCCGAATTTAAATTTTAAAAAACATGCACCAAAAACTATTCAGACAGGTTTTTATCCCAAAACTAAAATGCTACCTGATCTTCTGCCTTGCTGCTTAATTTCACTGCCCGGGTTTCAGTAATTTCCCTTAAAAAACAAAGAAAATTTTTGATGAAAATTATCGAAAATTTTTTATCCACCCAAAAGTCTCCGGGTTTGTTTTTAAAAATATCAAAATTTATTAATGTATTTACCCAGTCAGTATCGGACGTTTGGGTTGCTAAGCCACCAAAGTTTTATGACAAAAAAAGGTTTCACTGGGGCTTTCCCGGGGGCCGGCGGACTCCTCTCTGTTGGCGTCTGCTTGGTCTTCAGCGTAGGGGGAGTTTTTTAAAGTCAGGGTCGTCTGTTTGGGGCCCTTAGTTGGTCGTCCCGTATGGACACCAGGTTTTGGTCATCTGTCGGTTGTCAGTCTGGTCATCTGTCCAAATGTGTGTCCCACCTGTGGTGAGCCCTGGGATATCATCATCATATCCGTTTTAGCGGCCACAATCATCAGGTTTATTACTCTCCGCTTTTTGGGGGGGGCGGGAAAAAAAAAAAAAAAAAAAAAAAAAAAAAAAAAAAACCTCATTCAAAAATTCATACACAACAGATAGTAAAAAAAATAAAGCTAAACTAGCTAGCCCTGGGGTCTGCTGGCAGGTACCCGGTCACCCGTCCCCCCCCCCCGGGGGTTTTGCCAGCCCTGGGCTACTTTAAGGTGAAACCAAGCCCCCAAAAAAAAAAACAAAAAAAAAAAAAAACACCCCCCCCTATATCCCTACTCTAGTTCCTACTCTAAAATTTATCGGAAACCCTTGACACCCAATGTGTCGAGGGTTTTGGGCTGATACTGCTGCCTCAGTCAGGGCTTTTTAGGATGATGGTATTTGGAAAAAATGCCCGTTGTCGGTTTTTTGGGGCGACAATGGACGGGTCAGTTGCTGGGAGTGTCCTCTTTCCCTTTTTCTTGGGGGTGCAGGGTTTTAGTTTGGCAGCGTCCACACAGACCCCCCTCATGCAAGTTTTTGTAACCAAAAATGGCGAGGGGGAGGGCCTTTTTTGCGTTGCTGGAGTGGAAACCCAGCCCAGTTTGTCTACATAGATTTTACCCCTTGAAGTGTTGTGATATCTTCTGGAAAAAAACCCGGGGTGCTCTACTCTTAATTGCCCAATTTCCGCTGATTTTTTCGTTTTGTGTGTGGATCCCCCACTGTGCAGGCGTCCCCCAGTATGGGCCTCACGAAGGATTGTAAAGCCGTTTTTTTTTTCGCTGGGTGGGACTGATTCGAAGGTGCGGCCCAAGGGAAAACCGAGGGTCCCTTTTTGGCCTTTTTGAAAAGTTGTTTTTTGATATGCTCATCCCCCGCTGAGATCGTTTACGCCAAAATATTTTGCCGAGTTGGGGTGTGGCTAAATTCTGGCCATGTAGGTGGTAGCTGTTTTTGGGAAGGGGTTTTTTTTCCGGTCAACCCGGGAGGGTGGTACATTTTTCCCTGGGTTTAAAGGGCCCTGTCCCCCCCTGTTCGAGTTTTTAGGAGGCTTGTTTTTACCCGTTCTTGGTCCTGGGCCCGATGTTATCAAGGGCCGGGATACACAGTGTCGTCAGCGAAGAGGCCCCGTCAAACGAAGTGAGTTTTGGGCCGGGAGGGGCATTGAGGGTTTTCTAGGGGAAAAAACTGGGGCCCCAAATACTGGGCCCCCTGCGGAACCCGGGCCTTTTCGCTGACGCAGTCCGCCCCCGCCCCTTGGACCCTACTTTCTTGCTGGGCCCGTCTCCAAGGAAAACCCTTTTATCCAGTTATTGACTTTCCCCCTGAAAGCCGTAGTGATGGGTTTATTTGGGGCCCGGGGGCTGTGCCCTTTTCTTTGTCAAGGGCCCCTTTGGGAAAAATCCCAGCCCCTACGATGCTTGTCCTTTCCCTCCCCTTTCCTGGTTTTCGACAGAATTCTTCGGGGAAATTTTAGCAGCTGGGTCTCCCCGGTTTTTTTTTCGACGAAATCCGTGCTGTCCGGGGGGTCAGTTTCGTATTTTCCTCGAGGTGGTTCAAAAGGGGGGGTGACCAAAAATGTGCTCCAAGGGTCTTTGGGATGGGGGTGCCCGGTCAACGATTTCTGGTCTGTAGGTTTTCCGGATCGTTTAAAGTTTTCCCCCCTTCCCTTTAAAAAAAGGGGTCACGTTTGCCGTTCGCCCAATCTGAAAGGGATGGTGCCTTTGGGCGATGGAAGTCTGAAAAAACAAGGTCAAAATCGGAGCCACTTCATCAGCCAACTCTCTCAGCACTCGGGGGGTGATGCCATCTGGACCGCATTGCTTTGTTGGGATTAATTTCACCCAGCAGCTTCCGGGACGCCTTCCTCCGGGTGATGCAGATTTTTCGCTGAGGTCCGTGTAGTTCCCTTGTCCATGCCACACTTCTCACTGAACTCTTGCTGGGTGTGACTCGACCCTCACTGAAGACTGAATGGAAGTGGTTGTTCAAGATTTCTGCTTGCGCCTTGGGATCCGACACCAACTGACTTTAAACCCTTCAGGGGGGAGACTCCGATTTTCGCAGATCTCTGACTTTTGATAAAAGTCCAAAGCGTTTTGTTGTAGGTGGTTCGTCTGGGCTGCTTGGAGTCAGTACGTCATTAACATATTGCCAAATATGCCCCCCTTAGTTTCCTCTGGATTGTTCTGCGGAGTTGTTGAGACTCAGTTTTCAGTTCCCTGACCCTGTCTTCTTCTTTTTCTTGTAGACTCGGGCCTCCTGTTGATGAGACTCTTATCTCCGGGGTAACCCATGGCTTGCTCCTGCTTGGGGCGGGCCTGCTTGTGCGGTATGAAGGTCTCCATGGCGGTACTGAGGGCTTCTTTGAATCTTATCCATAGATCCTCTGTAGAAAGGCTGCCCTTTTCCTCTCCAGTGTTGCATGGAGCTCTGTCATTGCTTTTTTCATTCCGTCCCAGTTGGCTTTGCGGTACAGAGGAATCCTGGGGGTGGCTGTTTCTTTTTCTCAGCCGCTAGGGTGTATTCACAATAGACAATGTCAGGTCAGCTGTCCAGGGATGATCTCAACTCTCGGCACTAGGTGAGGTGTGTTGGTTAAGATGAGGTCGAGGATATTGTCCTGTCTTGTGGCTCCATGACTATCTGCTCCAGTCCGCAGTCCTGGTGATTCCATAAAAAACGTTATGCAGACAGGGTAAGGTGCCTTTGGTTCAGAGTGGAGTGTGGCCAGTCCCATCCTGGAAAGTTGAAATCTCCTCCAATTATAAAGGGGTGCATTGGAAATCTCTGTCGACTACAGGAGTAGGACCATGGTGGGAAGGCGGAACATGGAGTCTATCCTTGTGTGGCATGGCGGGTCCTGCCTTGTCATCTTCCAAAGTCCCGGGAGTTTTGGGGGCCATCGTCTCACGGGATTTATGCAGGGGTGCGGGTGCCTGCCTTGCTGCTGTCGTTCCTCGCTCGTCCTGTCCTGGTTCTGCCGCATTCGTGTTCGGTGCCGCTCTTGTTCGCAGATTTGTACTTTGCACTGGGGCATGTGGCAGAGTTCGTGTCGTCAACACGGGTCGATCCCTGGGTGACGATCTTCCTGGACCTGTCGCTCCTCGTTGCTGCTGTTTGCTGCCCCCCGTTCCTCTGCCGCCGACTTCAGGCTGCTTCCTGGCACCACGCTGGGAGGCGACTGGCCGGCACGGGTGGTCTGTGATCACTGGTCCTGAACGAGTGAAGATTCCCTTCACGTCCCCTCGACGGCATTGGAGGGTACTTTTCCACTGGCAGCAGCAGATCCGCTGATCTGTCCACACGGTGTTGTTGCTGCCCTGTGTTGTCCGGGTCTGTCCTGGCCTGTGGCAGACCTTCCTGTTACCCATTTGTTCCCTGTGGCATACCTTCCTGTTACCCCATTTGCTACCTGTGGCACACCTTCTGTTACCCCACTACTACCTGTGACACACCTTCCTGTTACCCCACTGCTACCGGGACTGTTACCCATGTACCTGTGGCACCCCTTTCCCTGTTAACCCCACTGCTACCTGTGACACACCTTCCCTGTTACCCCACTGCTACCTGTGGACCCTTCCTGTTACCCCACTGTTTACGGACTGTTCCCCCACTGCTACCTATGGCACACCTTCCTGTTACCCCTACTAACCTGTGACACACCTTCCTTTTTCCCCCACTGCTACCTTTTTGAAACACCTTCCTGTTACCCCACTGTACCGGACTGTTACCCACTGTTACCTGTGGCACACCTTCCTGTTACCCCACTGCTACCGGACTGTTCCCCACTGCTACCTGTGGCACACCTTCCTGTTACCCACTGCTACCTGTTGCACCCCTTCCTGTTACCCCCTGCTCCCTGTGGCACACCTTCCTGTTCCCACGCACCTGTGGCACACCTTCCTTTTTACCCCACTGCTACCGGACTGTTACCCCATGCTCCCTGTGACACCCCTTCCTGTTTACCCCATGCTCCCTTTTGCACACCTTCCTGTTACCCCACTACTACCTGTGGCATACCTTCCTGTTACCCCATGCTACCTGTGGCACACCTTCCTGTTACCCACTGCTACCTGTGGCACACCTTCCTGTTCCCCACTGTTACGACGGGTTACCCCACTGCTACCTGGGGCACACCTTCCTGTTACCCCACAGCTACCTGTGGCACCCCTTTCCTTGTTACCCCACTGCTACCTGTGGCACACCTTCCTGTTACCCCACTGCTCCCTGTGGCACACCTTCCTGTTACCCCACTGCTACCTGGGCACACCTTCCTGTTACCCCATACTCCCTGTGGCACACCTTTCTGTTCCCCCACTGCTACCTGTGGCACACCTTCCTGTTACCCCACTGCTACCTGTGCACACCTTCCTTTTTACCCCCACTGCTACCTGTGGCACACCTTCTGTTACCCAACTACCGGACTGTTAACCCCACTGCTACTGTGGCCACCCCTTCCTTTTACCCCCACTGCTACCTGTGGCACACCTTTCCCTGTTACCCCACTGCTACCTGTGGCACACCTTCCTGTTACCCCACTACTACCGGACTGTTACCCCATGCTACCTGTGGCATACCTTCCTTTTAACCCACATGCTACCTGTGGCAGACCTTCCTGTTACCCCCACAACTACCTGTGGCACACCTTCCTGTTACCCCACACTACCTGTGGCACACCTTCCTGTTACCCCACTACTACCTGTGGCAGACCTTCCTGTTACCCCACTACTACCTGTGGCAGACCTTCCTGTTACCTCACTACTACCTGTGGCACCCTTCCTGTTACCTCACTACTACCTGTGGCACACCTTCCTGTTACCCCACTGCTACCTGTCGGCTTCTTGTCACACGTTGTCTGACGGGGTCAAATTCATTAGACAGCGTTTTCGTGATAAGCTTGTCAAAACGCAACTTGCAATTTCTCCTTTGGATATTAGATCTTGTCTCGTGCTGAGTAACCCCTCTTCGTTTTGTTTGTACAGTTGCTGAAAAATCTTCTCTGATGTAGATGCCATGGTACAGTTCTGACTCCCCTCAGTCGCCAAGCTAGAGAGAGAACCAGAGACTTTAGTTTAAAGGACAAAAATCTGACGATGCAGTTTTGCCCGCTCTATGAGCACGTCTAATGTATTTCTTCAAAG
>JAMYXO010001026.1:30000-34270 GCA_033310375.1 Conus canariensis
TGCGCGGCGAACACGGCACGGGGAATTCAAAATAGAAAATCGGACATTGCGAGTCCGTGTTCAGATAGGGAGAGGGAGTTTGTTTACAGCGAAGACAGTCGTACGCGTGCACCCTTGTGTGTTTCTGAAAGCGGTGAAAAGCGTGTCTGGATGCGTGCACGAAAATAAAGAAATGTGTGACAGTGTCATGTTCTGAAAGCACAGAAGCCTTCTCTGGTGGTTACTGGTTGTCATTCTGTATCGGAGAATGTTAGCAACACAAGAACCTATTCTTTTCTACATTGGAATATTTGTGGTTTACTCTCTAAACTGTCTGATCCTGATGTTATTGATATGTTTCTTCCTTTGATTTCATTTGTCTTGTTGAAACTTTCGTTGACAATTTCAGTGTTCCATGTTTTCTGATCACAACATGTTTGTTAAGCCTGCAGTTAAATTCACTCAGCGTGGAAGAAGATCGGGGGAGTAATATGTCTGATAAGAAATAATCTCATGAAATCTGTGTCAAAAATGAGTACTGAGCGTGATAATGTCTTGTTGTTTGTTTATTGATAAAAATTGTTTCATTTGGCGAATGATATTCTATATGTATGTTCGTATGTTCCCCCAGAAAAGTCTCCATACTATGCTGTGTTTAATGTTGATAATAGTATCAATCAACTGGAGGAGTTGTGTAATAGATAATTTGTATTACAAGGACAAAATGTCAATATTGATGTGTGGTGATTTTAACGGCCGAACGGCCGATGTTTCACCGCAACTTGATGAACAAACAAAAACATTTTCATGGTTTGATAAGTCTGGTATTGTTGAAATGAGACGTCACTCTGAAGATACAGTGTTAAATGCTTATGGCAAAAGTTTACTAAACATGTGTAATGCGCTAGATTTATATATTTTTAAACGGTGTATGTCCTGGTGATGACAATTTCTGTTTTACTTATATCAGTGAATCTGGTAGTAGTGTGAAAGATTATTTTGTTGCTTCTTCTGACCTTTTTGATTTCATACAATCTTCTTGTAGCCTCATGTAAAAGAACGGATGGAATGAGACCACATGCCTCTTGAATTCATGTGAGTGCATCTGGTTCTAATGATTGTGAAAATGTAAAGCAAGAAACGAAAGAGTACATAAAGAAATTTGTTTGGAATAATAATGGGCGCCACGGACTTGGTTTAATATGATGCACTCGGATGAAATGAAATTAAAGTTTTTGCATGCTGTTAGTTTGATAGATATTAATGTAAATGATGCTCTTATTTGTTTATCAAAAACTGTTAAAGAAGCTGATAAATGTATGGAAAAACGAGTATGTGTGAACAGGACAAAAAGACAGAATGACTGGTTTGATTTCGAGTGTTTACAAGCTAAAAGAGATGTCAGGAGGTTTACTTAGGGTATGCAAGAGAACCTTAGACAAAAATGACCGACACTTATACTGTGTATCACGATCAGAGTATAAAAATGTATTATATAGGAAGCAAAAGTCACACAATGGGTAAAATGTTTAAACAAATTGTCACTAATATGGACAACCAAGAGGATTTTTGGAAAAGTGTCAAACAAGCGTTATAAAACGAACACAGAAGCAGAATAGAAACACAATGGAGCAATGGTATTACCATTTTAAAAACGTGTTGGAAAAGGATATCAGCGTTGATACAGACACTGGTGAAAAGGAAACATTATTAGATGATGAATATTCTGAATTTTTCGATCGACCAATTACAAAGCATGAAGTACATTTGTAATAAGGAAACTGAAAAATGGTAAAGCAGCAGGGCCCGATGGACTTGTTGGTGAATTTTTTAAAAACGTAGGGGACTTTGCATCGATTTTCTTGTAAAATTATTTAATGTTCTTTTTGAAAAAGGAATTTATCCCGAGAATTGGACCAGATCGATCATCTTACCTCTGTTTAAAAAGGTGACGCAATAATCCTAATAATTATAGAGAATCTCCTTGTGTGATATTGCTAGTAAACTTTATGGATCTATAATAAACAAGAGATTATCTGAATGGATCGAATTAAAAAACATAACTGGTGATTACCAAGCAGGGTTATAGTACAATCGATCATTTGTTCACTCAACTGGCTGCTGTTCAGAAGCAGTTTTCAAATAATCGTAAGTTATATGTTGCATTTATAGACTTCGAAAAGGCCTTTGATTCTATTTCTAGAAAGCTTCTGTGGCCAATACTGCCAAAACATTGTGGAAAAAGGAAAAACTATTTAAATGTGTTAAATGTATGTATGATGATGTTTAAAGCTAATATAAGGTGTTGGTGCAAAATTTAGTGAGTACATTAGATGTACACAGGGTGTTAAGCAGGGTGATGTTTGTAGTCCTGTTTTATTCTCTTTGTTTATTAACGAATTAGCTTTGGAAATTATTGATGAAGGGAAAACACGGTGTTTCATTTGATTTGATTGAAATATTCATTCTACTTTTGCAGATGATATCGTTTTAACTGTCTGAAACTGTTATAGGGCTTCAAAACCAGTTGAACAATTTGTGCTCAGCGGCGCAGAGATTACATCTCAAAGTAAACATGGACAAAACAAACATTATAGTTTTTCGAAAGGGTGGATATTTGTCGTCGCGTGAAAAATGGTTTTATGGAAATTCTAAAATTGTGATTGTAAACGCCTACAAATATCTGGGTTTATATTTTTCTACAAAAACTAAGTTTTTCGTTTGCCTGCCAAGATCTTGTAGGTAAAGGGAAGCGTGCTGTTATGGCCATTTTAAGCGTCTTGTATAAGTTTGAAAAGGAGTCAGTGAAACTATTTTTCAGAATGTTTGATACCCAGATCCAGCCTATAGTCCAATATGGCGCTGAGATTTGGGGTTTGGAGAAAGGACATGACATAGAGAAATTGCACTTATTTGCTATGAAACGGTTTTTGAATGTCGATAGGCGTACCCCAAATGACTTGACTTATGGAGAACTTGGTAGATTCCCTATTTATTTGAATTCATATTTAAAATGTGTAAGATACTGGCTTAAACTGTTACGTATGGGGCAACATAGACTGCCAGCCAAAGCTTATAAAACATTGTTTGACCTGGATATGAGAGGGAAAACTACGTGGGCGTCGAGCATTCGTAAATGTCTATGTAATTATGGTTTTTCGTTTGTATGGTTAGAACAAGGGGTTGGCTGTGTCAGCAGTTTCTTGGCTTGTTTCAAGCAACGAACAATAGATTGCAGATGGCAAGACTGGGATAGCCATATTCAAAACAGCGAACGATTTTCATTATTTAACTGCTGAAAAGTAATTATTTAGTAGAAGCAGAAGCTTATTTGTCTCTGAACTTGAATAGATTTATCAGGTCTGAATTAACAAAATTCAGGTTTGGCGTATCGGATATTGCTGTACATCGTCAACGATATAATATCCATACAGAAAATGATTTGTTGTGTCCATTGTGTAAATCTGGTAGGGAAGATGAACTTCATTTTGTATTCTTATGTCCTGTTCTGGCAGACCTACGACAAAAACGTATTCCGTTAAAATATCATCGACGTCCAGCACTGTTCAAGTTAATCTGTCTTTTGTCATCAAAAAATTACAACGTTGCAAGAAACCTTGCTTTATATTTGTACAAATCATTTAAAAGAAGGAGTGATTTGACATAGGTAATTTGCATATGTTGAGAATGTTTAAATTTTTGTGATGAAATACCTTGTTAACTGTTCTTTATTACTCACCCCCTTCAAATGGGGCTGTGGCCTTTCTGAATAAATTTTTCGTTATCGTTTATCGTTATCGTTATCTCTTCTCTCTCCTCTCTCTCTCTCTCTCTCTCTCGTCTCTCTCTCTCTCTCTCGCTTGCAAAGACCTTTCGAGTAAGGCAAAAAATGTTGTGCTTTGTATCATGAAAAAGTTACATATTCTTAATAATTCTTCATTCATGTTATTTATAAAGCTATTTGATTCTCAGGTTCAACCGATTGTACAGTACGGCTCTGAGCTATGGGGACTAGAAAAAGCTGCTGTCTGTTGTGAATCTGTTCAAATGTTTGCTCTGAAAAGGTTTCTTGTGTAAATAGACGGACTCCAAATGATCTAATTTACGGTGAAACTAATCGATTTCCCATTTACATTACTTCTGCTGTCAGATGTATCCGCTACTGGCTGAAACTGTTACAAATGGAAGACTTTAGAATTCCTCGTAAGGCGTACAATATGTTGTATGACTTAAACGCTAGAGGCAAAAGTAACTGGGTGTCCAAAGTGCGCCTTTGTCTGTTTGGGGGGGA
>JAMYXO010001027.1:0-34263 GCA_033310375.1 Conus canariensis
TGCTTTGATATATTTTGAATGATGAATCACTCTTTCGTAATATATTGCTAATTTTGACTGATATTGTTGCTCAATCTGCCGTGCTAAGTTAGGGTTGCTAACAATGTCAAACTCTAACGAGATGTCAGAAATGCTGTACTTTGCTTCGGTGTCTGTAGATTTAATAACACGTTTGTATTCATTAAAAGTTAGTTCATATGACAATCTGTCTTTTAATGCTCCTTGAAAGTATGGTGCATGCGCACTTAACAACTCAAAATCCAAGGGTATGGAAAAGCGATTTCCATACGCATAACTTACAGCTTCAGGCCTGTTACCATCTTTAGCACCTGCGGCGCCTATTCTGTGTTTTAGTGCATCATTATTTTCGATTCCTTGAAACGCAAGATCGGCCCTTTCATTCTCGGTTAGCCATAGATCAAATAGATTAAAAATATGCCTGCATTGTGTAAAGAAAATATTTCCTGCCCCTCAAGGATTGCCCGTCCCAGATTCTGGACTACTGTCCTGTTTGGGTCTGTTGCTGATGTGAGTTCTATTTTGAAAGTAAGTCGTGCAGAACCTGGTACAATCACTTCATCTGCTCCTAGGTCTGGAAATTTGACAGTAAGAATTTAATCTGAATCAATAGTAGATGGATTGTTTGGAACAATAATATTCTGTTTATTTCCCTTCACACCAAAGGGCTCTTTCAGTCTTCTATACGTGTTGAGAATTGAACCATGTGCTTCTGACATTTTTTATAAAACAAAATAAAAAGTTTATTATTATAAAAACATGGCAGGCATTGAAGATGAAGATTATGATGTTTTTGATCCTGGAGACGACATGAGTGAAATGACACCTTTGACACATCCATTGCGCTCATTGCGCCATGAATTAACATTAAGTAAGGTCAGATCATTATACCAAAGTTTAGATCAAGAACCTCCCGAATTTATAGACCCTAATGATTTTGAACTAGAAAAAACCATTTGTTTGTGAGAAGCGACCAAGGACGCTGTGTACAGCTTACAACTAAACCAGACCCATCAAAGTTTCTAGCCAAGAGTACAATTAGACAAAGGCTCAGTGTGAGCGATCAAAATCGCCTTGGCATTACTAAACCAAAATTAGGCGGGAAGGCAATTGCTAAACTTCAAAACACACTACAAGAACTGCCAACAGATAGCAAAATGCAAAACATAGAACTTAAAGATTTAAATCAAACAGCAGACGAAATAATGCAAGCAATAGAAGCAAGAAACCAGTTTTTCAGAAGAAACAGCATTAAAAACTATACACGATCAACCGCTACAGAGACAGAGTCTCCTACCGTTGCCCATGCGAGAAACAGCGGCCCTTGATCATGCTTTGAGAAGCATCAGAGGTGAATTAACAAACAATTTAGCAAATATGGGCGAACTAGATGAGCATATAAAAAGAGAAAAAGAAAAACTCGTTGAGGCTGACGACTACAACTTAGTGTTACGGATGGTGCGCGGTGCGTGTTTTGCTGTCTGACTCTCGCTCTCAAAAGTTTGGATGCGTGTAATAATTATTCCCTACGCACACCCACACCAAACGCACATGGATAGCCAGGCAACACACGAGTTAGATTTTTTTTTCTTTATAATTATGCTGCCTGAACCATCAAACATACATTCATGTGAACTGGTACAAATCAATACATGTCACTACATAGCATATAGATCAAGATATCATACATAGGAACTTCAGTCATCAGATATCAGCATATCATAGTACATATCTTGATATCACTCACAGATCTCGCCGGCGCCGTCCACAGTGTCTCACATATGCAGTCAACACACTGGGGTTCCACAGTACCCAAGCCACAGTCTACAACACTAAAAGAAGACAAATAAGGATAACCAAGGTCCCCACATAATAAGCACAGCCGTTCACAAACACAAGCGATGAAGAAGAAGAAACAGGGTCTCCACACAACAAGCACAATAAATCACGTCAAACTATCAGAAGAACCGCAAATTCACAAGGCACAGTAATCCATAGCAGAAGAACGGCAGATTCACAAAGCACAGCAATCCACAGAAGAAGAACCGCAGATTCATAAAGCACAGCAATCCATAGAAGAACTGTAGATTCACAAGGCACAGCAACCAATATTGAATCCCCGGAGAACACGATTTCAGCAAAGTCCCATAGAACACAATAAACTTCGATTCCACGTATTGTTGATCTAAAACAAAAATTAATTAGCTTCTCCGTGTATTGATATTACAATGTTCACATCAATAACTTCAGCCCACCGACGCACATGAGATGGTACAATTAGAGCACATAAATATTCTTGCAGGAGTTTTAAGTCACTCTCGGCGACACAGCATTCACAACATTTCTATAACAATTAAATTTCCTGGTACATATTTCGCTGGTACCGTCATCAGAAGTATCGCACATACACAGTGAATATCAACGTACTACTGACTTGAAAGTCAGCCTCTCCACATAGTAACACTACGGAGAAAACGACGATTAAAACAAAATAAATTAGGCTGGACACCAAAGCCTCGGCCGTTAGTTCTTGCTCTCCTCTTCCATCAAAACTTTATTATTTTCATCATGTTCTTATGTCATTTCAAGTTGACGTCATAATTTACGTTGACGTCACACTTAGGACATGATATTAAAGAAAGAATAACCCGAAGACTACATGATCTTGAACAAGAGAGATCAGCAAGACTAGAGGTGTTGTCAACTAACCGAGAACAATTACAAACTCAAGTGAACAGAATAAGAGAAACTATCCAAAGAATTTTATATGAAGACACGACGTTAGCAGAACGAATAAGAACACTGTTTAGAGAGCAAGGTGTCACATTAGCAAGCGTTATAACAGCCTTAGGATTTGCAATAAGTACACTGGTGTTGGCTATTACAGGCGGTGGTGGTCAAAGTTCAGTGCCTCCACCGCCATCTCCTCCAGCACCGCCTGATAAATCATGGGTTAAAAAACAGCTTGATCATCTTGCAGGTTTATTTTTTAAAAAAATTAGCCAGTAAAGCCATAGACTATTTACCCGGCATATTAGGGAGTGTCGTTAGCTGGCTTTTGTCTACTGCAAGCAAAGTAGTTGGCTTTATGGCCGAGCACTTATGGACATTAGTTGTCTTAATAGTTTGGTTAATTTTAGTAAGATAAAGAACAAATAATCCTAGGCCAGTTAATCCAATAACAAGTGCTGTCTTTTCATATTCATGGTCATTGTTTTTTGACTTCGAGGCCTTTGGGCTTTGGACCTTGGGGATTGGATGATTTTTTTATTCTTGGGGGGTCGACTTGTTTGTTTATTGTTTGTAATATTACTGGCTCAGAATTTATGTCGTTTTTTCCTACCTTCTGTTCATTGCCTGCCACAAGGATTTCATTATTGTAGTTTATTATTGTTCCTATCTGGAGTATGAGGTCAGAAGGCAGCATGTATAAACCAGTGCCAACAGCAAAGTCTACTTTCGATCTTGCGAATTGTAAAACATTTTGGTACCTTTTAATACTTGAAGGCAAATCAACTGCAGAATTAATGGCGTCCTCTAAATTTGCTAAGTACTGTTTTTGTGCATCAAAGCCAGTAGAAGGATCAGTTATGTTCGATCTCGCTTGTGCTTGCGAACCTAACAAACACCAAACATAAGTACGAATGGAGTCGTTTATTCGTTCTATTCCTGCTTTAGTTAGGCCATTAGAAGTGTCTAAAATAAAAGTTGTCCACGCTGTTTTATGCTCTTGCTCTATGGACTCGAGGTGAACAGTTGTGCCTGAAGAGAAAGATGTGTAAGGAGGATTCCAGTCATAGTTATACTTTCTGTGCACGCCCCAAATATAAAGGGTGCCTAACCATGATTAAGATCCAACTTTTGTCTAAAGTCTGTCTTAACATTAATATTGAATTCGTTACAGATCCTTTCAAAAGCCTTCATGTCTATTCTGTTGCTGAATGGATTAAACGGTTTGTCATTTGGTAATGGTGCTTGCAGTTCAGACAAATACGTCTGAAGGTGTAATAGAAATGAAATCTATACACTGACCTCACCAAAGGATCAGGATGATTTAAATGATCGGCATACGACGCTCCACACCCAGTTGATGCACAAAACACAGCAAAGTTTAACTGGTTCTGATAAAACTGCATCGGATGACTGAACCACACTTTTGGGATGTAGTCGTTTTTAATAGGGGGGTTAAGATAGCTGTTCAATGGAGTACTAACCTTACTTGAAAGGTGTCAGACTGAGTCACAGAAATGTCAAGGGCGTCAGTTGTTAAATTTTTAAGATTGTAGTGCGGTCCAACAGGATATTTTGCATTCGTATATTTAAATGCACTCATTTTTAATTTGTTTAAAAAATTGTTTGTAACAATAACAACTCAAGACAGTCCTTCGTTTTTAGAATATGCTATTGATAACGAATGCGGAACCCAAAGAGTCGCACTCCATGAAATTGTTTACAAAGTCGTATGGTTTAATATAAGTGAATCCAAGAAGAATAATAAGATTGTAAAAGTTGATAATGGAGGAGACAAAGTTAGCCAGTTAACCATACCTGATGGTTATTACGGGTTTTGCTCACTAAAAGAAGCAATGAGTAACTTCAACATTACTCTCAAACTTAACAATGCAAATCTGAAAACAATGTTGACATTCAAACCTGAAAAAGAAGTAGTCCATTACTTTTTTGATGTAGAGCTAGCTAAAATGTTAGGCTTTGCAACTGACAATCATAGATTTAGAGTTGAAGAAAACAAAACTACTTATGAGGGGGAAATCCGCTCGATCTTGCATTACATTCATTACTGTATGTTCATTTAGACGAGCTGAGCACTGATGAAAACTTATATGATGGAAGGCCCTCAACTGTGTTAAGAGCTCTTTCCGTCAGGGATGCTGCATATTGCGATTATGAAATTATACAATTCCCTAATTTACAGTTTAAAAAAATTAGCTTGTGGGAAGGTCGGATCATTTAATATAAAAATCACAGACAAAACAGGGAAAGTCGTGAATGTGATAACCTGCACATTGTTTTGGAAATAAAATAATAAGCTGTACTAAAACATGTCGCGTGGACAGAAGAATCGAGGGTTACATTAGCGCCTGTGAGGTGTATAACTTTAGAATTAAAAGACCTTGCAGACACTGAGGACTTTGAACAGAACGGTGAGATAGGCACTTTGTATGGTTTTGAGTACAGTAAAGATGGTTATTATAAACGCAAAGAGGTTAGCGACAACAAAAAGTTTCCTAAACTAGAACAACTACGCAATCTAGAAGCAAATAATGCAGGTCAGTATGAATATAAAAAAGTTCGAAAAACTGACAACAAATGGCACTTAGAACCATATTTAGAATGGGACATAAAATTTGAATTCTTAAGCCCATTTACATTTTTTGACCGTCAAAAAAGTTTCAGAAAAGCATTCAACTCTGGTCCTTTACATATAAGTCTTACGCCAGAGGACAATAGCCGGAAAGAGATAGAAATAAAGCCGTTTGGGAACAAACAGTACATCCTCCACAGAAAGGATCAGTTTTGAAGGAAGCTTCTACAAAATTACAGTTCATTACACGCAAAAAAGTAGGAGACACGTTCACAATAATATTTGAAATTTCTGTCTTAAAAGATGTGGAGAGGAATGGAGCTTTGGGTGTTAGTGAGATCCTTATGAAAGGAATTCATATTAGCTGACAAAACATAGACGTTGAAAAACTTAAAGTTACTGTTGTTCTTTACGACGGTGAGAATATTAAGGTCATAACAACAAGCGACAAAATCAATATTAGTCTAAATAGAAACAATCTGACAGAACTGAATTGGATTAATCTTACACATTTAGGCCTTATAGGATTTTATTATACTGAACAAGTTTTGACGGAGAGTATGATAAACATAACTGGATTAGATTAAATTCTGTTATAAAACTATAGAACAGACGACTTTGGAGTCGATGTCGATGTTAAACTTTATGACAAAAACCCCTCATTGTTCATTGATTTGTGGACAGACTGGTTGTGGAAAAAACAATATTTGTCCTCGACCTATTACAAACAGTTTATCGTTATAAATTTGATCATATAGTAATTTTCTGCCCAACCTTAAAATGGAATCAATCATATCGTGATCGAATGTTTATATGGACAGATGATGACATATATTTGATTGATCCCAGCAATAAACTGAGTGAGTGTTTAGAACACTTTTATAGACTGTTTGAGGGAACGCAGACACTATTTATTATAGATGACTGTTCAGCAGAAAGAGACATAGTTAAAAAAAGAAAAACTTTGTCGAAACTGGCTTTCAGTGGAAGACATGCTGAAATAAGTGTGTGGATTTTATGTCAGAAATATAACTCAGTTTTAAAAGACTTTAGAGAACAGTTAAAGACAGTAGTTTTATGTATGTTTATAGGGAGTTTACTAGTTAGAGAACATATAAATGTACTCTCTGACGGGGGCAGCCGAGGGCGGTTGAGGGCGGTTGAGGCGGGTGAGTCAGAGAGTACATTTATATGTTCTCTCAGGCCCATCTCCTGTTTAAAACAAAAAAAAAGCACGCAGAAACAGCTGGCAACAAGAAAAATAGGCATTTGTATTCTTTTAACATCATTTTCAGCCAGAAATGTTAACGTTAGTTGCTCAACATTAGTTGCAAATGAGTACTACAGAGACGGTTCGACCAGATTTAGAGTGTGAGGTAATTGTTTGAAAACTTGTTAACAATGTTTTTTAAGTGATGATTGTCCAAATGATATCATTTACCCGCCGTGTGACAACGAAGAACACCTCTTGATTCGTTGTAGCTTCCTTTGGTTCCAGGACCGTCCACCAGCATGGCAGATGGAGCTTTTCCAGCTGATGGAAAGCTTTCGATCAACGCGGCGCAACACCACCAACATGGACCATGTATATGACAAGCTAGGGATGATGCCTTCCCTGCCTGAAGATGAGGAGGACCTTTCTGGAAGGACTGTGTCCGTCATCCTGGGAGCAACGTTACACTTCTGGGCGCTGTGCGCTACAAGCAGATAGACCAGTTGCTGAACTTGAAAGAACTTGACTTGACTAAGAGACTCCAAGACCCGTTCTTCACTAATCTGCTATTGTACTTGGTCTTTCGATGCAGATGGCCCTGCCTTAAGATGTTCCTGGAAGCATACTCTTCGGAGTTTCTTACAGATGAACTGCTCAGCAAGATGTCAAGGGTGAGGCTTTATGACGCCGATCTGGACGTGTTTCATATGCTGCTGGATCGCTGTTCAAAGTCCCACGGTCCCGTTTTGAGAGAGGTGGTGAGAATGTGATGGATCTAGGTTATAGTCAGTCGTTTCGGATGTTGGTCTACAGCTGCCGCAAGAACGTCCGACAGGTTGTTGTGGATGTTTACTCTAATGGTTATCTAATGGTGCTTTTGTCACGTTACTGTGACCAGCGTGCGGGTAGTGCTTTCTGTAACAGGGTGGCGGACTTCTAAGGCTGTCTGTCAGTGGCGTGTCAGGCGGACTTGTTCTCAGCATCCATGTTCCACGGGCCTCCGCCACGGAAAGGCTGTCTGCCGGTGGCGTGTCAGGCGGACTTGTTCTCAACATCCGTGTTCCACGGGCCTCGGCTACATCATGATCGGATCGACCGGTCTGCGCTAGCCATGGCCGTCGGATACCGTCTACCTGTGGCGGATTTTCTTTACACGGCTGGTGTTGCCACTTACCCCGAGCTCTTCAAGCTGAATCTTCAACCTCCCGTCTCCACCCCATCTGTTGACGGTTCAACCGACACCGCCAGGAAAATGCGGGATTTCATGGCCGAACGATCTTCGCGACCACGTTCTTTGCGAAGCCTCTGTGTTCTTCTAGTGTCCGGGCTTCTAGGATGGGGTCACGCCCAGGAAGCTAACCCGGCCCAGTTGGACATTGCGCCCAAGCTGAAAGACGACCTCAACTTCAAGGGCATTGAAGGCATTCTGATGTAGAACAAGGAGCCTGGTCCTCGAGTTCACTAGAGCAAATCATTTTGAGTGTGACTGTAATTGAGTGTAAGTTCTCGTTTGCAGCATTTGTGAGCGGTTGTATCTTTGAAGGTTGAGTGTTTCCGTGTCCTCTTTGAAGAAGTTGATATTCTTTACATTTCGGGTTGCCTGTGCCAGGACATTGCGAGTAGTTTGCTGTCTGTGACTAGTTTTCGCCTTCGTTTGAACCTTGTAGTGTTTGCTTCAAGACAGTTAGCACTAAGCTACAACGGCAGGGCTTCCTTATTGTTTGATGATGATGATGATTTACACGGTGGTCGCTTTGTTCAACGCCAAGCAGATTTGTTTTTGATTTTGTGTGTTTCCATTTGAATGTATGCTTTGAAGCGTGTTTTTGCGTTGTTGCACACTCGTGTGTGTGTGTGTGTGTGTGTGTGTGTGTGTGTGTGTGTGTGTGAGAGAGAGAGAGAGAGAGAGAGAGAGAGAGTGAGTGAGTGTGTGTGTGTGTGTGTGTGTGTGTGTGTGTGTGTGTGTGTGTGTGTGTGTGTGTGTAAGGATAATAGCTGTTTTCCTTGGAAAGCATTCGTTTGAGGCTAGTGAAGCCTGTAACATGTGTCCATAACTGTGGAACCTCACTTTCGTTCCTTTCTCATACGCAGCCGGCGATGGATCGAATGCCGGGGTGTGACGAAAAGTTGTAACTCCCCGAATGGTTTAACTCCCAGGGAGTTAAACTGTTCATATGTAAATTTTAACTCCCCGGGAGTTAAACTAGAATGACTCCCACCTTGTGCCAAAATAACTCCACTCAGTAAAACTTCAAAATGTTCTAAAATCTTTTTTTGTACAAGTCTCAGCAGATTCTTGAAACGTTAAGGGGGGAGTCATTTTGTACATATATCAGACTTAACTCCCACCCTGTAACAGAATGACCCCCCTGGGAGTAAGTACAGATTAACTCCCGGGAGTTAATCCAGGCGTGTATAAGTTTAACTCCCTGCCCACTAAAGGAGTCAGTTTTTCACAGTTTAGAATAACTCCCCTGGGAGTTAATGTGTACACGTGTTTTCTGACTCCCAGGGAGTTACTTTGTAACAGAGGTGGAGTTAATCTGATCATGACTAAGATGACTCCCCCACCCACCTATTCCCAGGTGTCTTTTGGTAAGAGAATGGAGAGGGGGATTTAATGTTCATGATCATCATCGTCATAGAAAAAGGAAATGTCCGTATACATATTCCTGTGCTCATCTATGTATGTCCTTGATAGTTTACTATGCCTTTTTGTATATAATCTGTATGTAAAGTCTGTATATACATGAATTAATGGTTTGATGCCTTTAGTAGAAATACTGTACCTTCAGTCTTTGGCGTTCTCTCTCTCTCTCTCTCTCTCCTCTCTCTCTCTCTCTCTCTCTCTCATGGAATCTATGCGACTATCAAACAGTCACTCATAAGTGTAGGCCATTACACTCAAATGGTGCAGAAATGGAAAATTTTCAATTTTTCATTGTGTCATGCTGCCAAATTAGGGAGTGAGGGCGGGGGGGGGGGGGGGTGAGAGGATAAGGAAGGTGGGGAGAGAATGACGAGTAGTCGCGACGTGACATAAAATTGATTGTATTGACTCGCTACATCTGGGAGAGAAGGAAGGAGAAAAAGGGTTGGCATAGATTAGAAATTTGTGTGTGAGACACATGGGATAGAGAAAGGGGAGGGGGGGGTGCCCGTTTTTGTACAATTTGTACAAGAGGGTGGCTGCTTGGGACCGATCTGATGAAGTTGTCAAGTGACTCGTCACAGGTGTGGTGGTGTGCGTGTGCCAAGCTAAAAATGAAAGTCGGCCAGCCAGTCAGAAAAACACACATTTTTCAATAAAATTCAGGACACGTGACTAATTCATAGAAACCAATAATATCGAAGGAAACAAATCTACCTGACAAGTCTTGATCTGGCAAGTTGGTGTAAGAACACACACACACACACACACACACACACACATTTCGAATATATATATGACTTCGAGTATATAATGACTTGTCAAAGATTTGGACTTAAGGAGGGGGGGGGGAGGGGGGGTTGAAGATGGAGAAACTGGGAACATGAAATTAAGAAAATATTTTACAGATATGAAAACTCTTCACTAGCTGCATAAGGGAAACAATGCTAGAGAACAGTAAAAGGCGGGGTCTGGCTCATCCGGCTCCACCCAGCTCCAACCGGCTCAAGCCGGTTTCGCTGCTGCTCCACCGGATTACCCAGACCCCGCCTTTTACTGTTCTCTCTTTACAAACATACATAATGTGTAGGATTATCTGTTTTTAACACTAATTTAGAAAACTTTTGAGACTTAAGTTT
Source organism: Conus canariensis (assembly GCA_033310375.1). Classification (NCBI taxonomy): domain Eukaryota; kingdom Metazoa; phylum Mollusca; class Gastropoda; order Neogastropoda; family Conidae; genus Conus; species Conus canariensis. The sequence goes on from JAMYXO010001027.1 coordinate 10,344, forward strand.
TTGCTTAATCCTTCGTTTTTCTTGATCAATAAACATCATTTTCACGCATACATTCATCAAATGTGAAATAAAATTTCTGCAAAACTCTTCACATCTGGCCGCATTACTGATCACCTCTGGATCTCACTTGAGACCCTATGGCGCCCTAGGGCCCCAAGCCAGACCCAGAGGGTCACATATAACACGGCCAGATGTGAAGAGTTTTGAGAATATGCCTCCAACAGTAGTATACTTTTATACTTGTTTGCCTGCTTTCTATTTGTCTAATTTGGGCAATCCCCTCACCCCCTTTTTAGTGGCTCTTCCAGATTTGGGTTTACGGGCGTTTATAGCCGCGCCAGTGACCCAGACAACACAACACATGTGGTTTACGGGCGTTTATAGCCGCGCCAGTGACCCAGACAAACGAAACACGAAATGGGAAGAGTCACTAGAGGGCAGGGAAGAGGGCAAATTTAGACTTTTGCAATACCATGACAACCAAGTATTTAAAACTACTGCAGGCATATCCCCAATGTTGTTATCTTCAAGATTTATATATATACTGTACACAAACAAACGTTTACAATTACATGGTGTCTACTCGCCTAGAGTAAAGTTGTTTTTATTTTGTTAAAACAACACCAAAAGCTAATTAACAAAGTGCATCTTACCTTACTTTTTAGTCACTACTTTTTAATCAAATTTATTTTAAATACTTTATTAGATTGAATATAAAAATGCGGCTTTTAATACATAAAATTGGGAAAAGATTATTTTGGGGTGGGGAATTTAGCCGCCTAAATTTATACAATGACGTCTAACGCCTGCACTAAACGACGCCGGTGGGGAATTTAGCCGTCTAAATTTATACAATGCCGCGTGGCGGCCTGCAGTAAACGACGCCCTTACATCCGTTATGTGTAACTTGACACGAACCCGGAAACAGTGCGGCGCTTCGACTCGGCTATTGTGCAGTTGAGTAAGCCGTGGCCAGACATGGCTGACCTAGATACTACATAAAGGCAGAAGTGAAGAGGAGTTGTCTCCCCGGAAAAGAATGTAACAATTAATTGTAAAAAAAAATCGTCATTAAGTCGTTCTAGGTTCTTATTTAAGTCGGCATCACGTTCTTATTCAAGTTCTTATTTAAGTTCTTAACAAGTTTTTATTTAAGTTCTTATTTAAGTTCTTAACAAGTCAACATCAAGTTCTTAACAAGTCATCATCAAGTTCTTAACAAGTTCTTATTCAAGTACTTATTCAAGTACTTATTCAAGTTCTTAACAAGTCGTCATCAAGTCGTCATTAAGTTTTTATCAAGTCGTCATTAAGTTCTTATCAAGTCGTCATCAAGTTCTTATCAAGTTTTTATTTAAGTTTTCATCAAGTCGTCATCAAGTCGTTATCAAGTTCTTATTCAAGTCACTTATAATTATTTATTAAGTTCTTAACATATTATTGCATATCAAATGGATCAAAATGAGATTTTGTTGTTGGCAGTTCTGGCATGCTTTTTTGTTCGGCTTCTGTATTTAGTGGCTGAGATTTTTTGGACTGCTTTGGTTTTTGCTGGCGTTGTTTATATATTTTATAACCGTAATAACCACCCCCAGCAGCAATGACGCCAAAAATGACAACTGTTTTAAATTCAATATTCCATAAAGACTTTGGTGTTGTAGGTCTTGAATCAACTTGTGTATTTACAGCTGGCATTGAAACAACTGTTGGCGGTGTTATGTTTTCATTATGAGTTATATTCTGTGATTGCAACATTAATTTTTTTTGTTTGTTCCACTCTGCTAATTTTTTTCCTGCTGCAACGCGCCCAGGATGAGGAGGCTTTTTACTGGTCACTTTCTCCATCAATGTTTTCTGATTCTGCTGATTTTCTGGCTCGGTCATTTTGAAGGGAAACAAAATCTATATGATTAAAAGTAATTAATCCCATGATTAATGGCGATAACAATGTTCCAAATCTGTAATACAGATCACATCCTAGAGACTCTAATGACTTTGTTAAAACTGGATCCTGTGTTAAATCATACATAAAATCTTGTTCAGAATCAATGGGAGCAAATCTACTAACTAGTTTAGTGTACAAACTAAGAACCGTTTGCCCAACACTTTTTACCATTCTTGACCCCAGTTGCGCTTCATACCTATTGTGATACTTTACAATGTCTTGTGGCGACATTTGTTGAATCTGTTCTATGCTGAATTCATTTCCAAGGTACTGTTTTGTTTTTCCACATGCTGCTAAAGAATACAGCCCTTCCTTTTTGCGCATAATAGCTTGGTCATCAACTTGATCATTTGTAATCATAAGCTCAGGTAGGTTTAGTAGATCGTCGCTGTTCATGTTTTTTATTAATTATAATTATTTTATTTTTAAAAAATGAGCACCGAAAAAACTATTACTAACCTTGTATACCATTCTGCTGTTATTGGAGGCCTAAGTGTAGGATACACAATGCTTGGTAAAAGCTTGTTAAGAATAAAACCAGCAGATCTTGGCAAGCTAGATTTTGAAGACTCAGCAAAGTGGTTTGCTGCCATTACAGCTTCATTTGCTACGAAAGATTTTCTAGTTAAGCAAGGAATAATTCCAGAAAATATAAATATGTAAAAATATAAAAATGGCTTCACTCGTAATGATGATTGGTGGCGCTGTGGTTAATGCGCTTGCTTTTAGCGGAAGTAATTACGCGTTTAGTAAACTACAAAATAACGATGAGAGAAAAAGACATAACAGAGCTATGGAGCAACTAGCCGCTGCACAAGACACCTATGAAAAGCAAAGAATGGAGCAGTTAGATTTTATTAACGACAGACTTAAACAACAGGGACATGCAGCTTACACATTTAAAGATGTTGACCAGGCAATAAAAGAATATTTTCTAGTAACAGGCAAGCCAATCGAGACATTGCCTCCACCAAAATTCAGCGATTTTTATCAACCATCAGAAAAACAAAAGACGCAAGAAATATTGTTTATTGTTGTTGGCATGTCTGCTGTGTATTTTGTTGCACAAAGTATTGGCTGAATAAAAAATGAACAAGATCTATTATTCTCCAAAAGGATATTGGAAGGGAATAACAGCAATTAAAAGCTAAGCCAAGCAGCGGGTGTCAGTGAACAAACAGCAAAAGAATGGTTATCTAAACAAGCGATTTGGCAAATTTATCTACCAGCGCCTAAACGAATACAGAGACCACACTTTGTGAATATAACACCAAACGACACCCATCAAATGGATCTTTTATATTTACCCCATGATACGATTAGACGAAAAAGATTTAAGTACGCACTTACAGTCATTGACATAGCTTCAAGATACAAAGATGCGGAACCATTAACACAAAAGAGTGCTTCTGCTGTTGCTGTCGCTATACAACTGATATATCAACGAGGACCCTTAACTTATCCTCGCATGATTCAAGTCGATGATGGAAAAGAATTTAAAGGTCAAGTGAATCAATTATTGTTAAAACATAGAGTTACCATTAAAAGAGGCATTCCGGGTGTTCACAGATCACAGGGTTTGGTTGAAAACTTTAACGAACAGTTATCTGAAAGACTTTTCTCCTACCAGTATCACAGAGAGCTGATTGACAATTCTCGCAACACAGAATGGGTTAGAAGACTGCCCTCAGTTTTGCGCGCAATGAATAATGAAGAATTTAAAGGTCTAAAACCAGTACAAGCAATCAGAAAACAAACAATAAATGTTGTTGAAGGAGACTCATCAAGCAAACTATTACCATTTGGTTTGAAAGTGAGATACCTTTATTCACCGGGAGAAGCGGAAGGGGACACTCGCATCAGGGCAACAGATCCAGTTTGGAGTGTTGATCCATATGAGATAAAAAGAATTGTAAAGATGAATCCGCCTGTGTATTATTTACGAGAAACTGACACAACAAAACGACCAGCCCCTCAAAGATCTTTTGTGAAAGAAGAACTGCAAATAATCCCGCCAGACACAGTTCCGCTTAATTAATTTACGTAAATATATTTGAGTTTAAAATGGAAGCTCAAAAGGAAGAAATCTTACATGAAACTAAAAAGATGATAAAAAAAGAGACCTTAGAATTAATACAAGAATCATATGATACGTGTTCAGCTATTAAGGAAACAATTAAGTGGATTCATCGGTACATGGCAACGCATCCTGATCGCCTACGATCCCAAATTTTGATTATCAGAATAACCGATAAAGAATATCTTGAAAAAATAAAAAAAATTCGTGCACATCAAGCAAACATGAGAAAAAATTTGTCTGAATTGGAAATTGATATGATTGAGCTTCTAGATACATTTGAGGAAAAATATAAACCCGCGGAAGGTATGTAATTATGCTGTTTTCCAATGCCCGATTGCATATGAAAACTCTGGATTAACAAACACACGTTTTGTGTTTGTTCTATCTAATGACTTCTTTGTTACAACAGTTGTGTTAATCTCATGCAGATTAGATCGTAGTTTGTAATTGTCATGATGAAAAGTCTTTTTATTGAACAATGCTTCTTTGTAGTTGTCATGTGATATGCTTGATTGCACAACACTACGAGATATTCCCTTTGCTTTTTTAACAACTTTTTTTGGCTTGAAAGACTGTACATTTTCGACCTCAAACCAATAAACTCCTTAATCACACCTCCAGATAATTCATCCTTCATCTTACCTAAAACCTTCTTATTAATATCTGAATGCAAAGGCGAATCTTTAGGATAATCAGATGTGTCGTACCATCCAGCATGCCCTTTAGCCACTTCTAATTCCATGTCTTTATAGATATCTTCAGTAGGGATGTCGATTACAAAGGAATCTGTATCTGTGTACAGAACTCTGGACTCAGGATACAAGGGTTTAAAGTAGTCGTAAAGAAATTCTAACATCAAAAGCTTCGACAGCTCTAAAACAGTAAACCCAATAAAAACGGGCTTATCCAATTTGACTTTCTTTTTTTTCATCATTATTCCAAAAAGCTGATCATGAAATCTTCTGAAGTCCTGATAATTAGGTTTTGAAGTCAACTTAATTGCATCGTTTTCTCTGGTGACCAATCTAACATCTTTACGCTTGTGCGGATTCTCCATAGTCTTTCCAAAACAGCTGTTGTTCATCAACTTGAAAAAGTCTTTTTCTGAAGCATCTGCGGATTTAGTTCTGAGATCAGTGTTCTTCATGATGTATGGTTTCATGAAGTGTTCTTTATCAAATGCAATTATACGATGAACTGCTGTTAACTTTAAACCATGTCTTAAATAAAATTGGAGAAGTCTGTAATGACAGACATAATTTTTTTTGTCACGAAGATTAGGCACAAGTTTAGGTGGTTCTGTCATTGACACTTTTAGGGTTTTCTGCTGCTAATGGGTAATCATTATGGTAATCATGAAGTTCATGAGGATATTCTAAATCAACTTCTAGAATGAGACCTCTTTTACGATCAGCTTCTAGAGTAGGTAGCCATTTTAAAAACTTTTGAATGTCTTTTACACCTCCTGTGTACATTTTAAAGTTACGTAATGGAAGTGATTGACTCATAGCCCAACCATACAGATTGTTTGCATCTAAATACATAAGATAGTTAGACTTCCTACTTGAATCATAGTTGTCTAGGTATTTGTTGTTTGCTTTACAGTAATGGTGAGACGCCATACTAATTCCGCCACGCAATCCGTTTTCAATCATCTGAAGCATTGGTAGGTCAGTTAATAAATCAATCTGTACACCAGTAAATTTTAAGAAAGCATCCCAGCTCATCCCAGGCGCAGAAATATAATGCGCAGGATCCAGGCTGTAATGTTTCATGCAGGTCTTCCTATAATTTTCAAAGACGTCCGCCAACAAACAGGTATCCGCCATTGAATAGGAATCATGATAGTCTCCCATCGTTTTAGAGTCTAATTTTTGCCACGCTTCTTGAGCATAAGAATAATCAGAATCACTGATGTCCTTTCCTCTAAGACTACTAAAGAACGCGCCTTTAGGGGAAGTGAGTCTTCATCAAACCTTTCCCAACTGTTCATGTACTCATAAGGATAAACGCCTTTTCTAACAAGTGTTGGGTCAAAATATTCTTCCGTTATTGGGCAGGACTTTAAGGACATAGCCAGTGACTCTAAACTCCCCATCAGGTGTTGCATAGAGTCATAAAAAGATAAATTATTTAAAGTAAAACACATGTACTTTTCTGATGACTGCGCAATGCATGACACCCTAAAGGCGCTAGTTACTGCTTGCAATATAAGATGAGAGTCGTAACCTCGCAAGTTATGAAAGAATATAGGAAGTCTCCAAGTCCTAGGATCAAACTTTAGTTGAAGATTGCAATTGTTATGTGCTGCTCCTCTGAATTTTGCGCTAATGTGATCATGGTCTCTTACTGTTGGATTTAAACTTTTAGGTGTTAGCTCTAAACCACAAATTCAACAGTGAGTGGCTGAGTCATAGCGATCTTGATCTTCAGGGGTCATCTTAAGATCGGATAGGACTAGATTATTAGAACAGACATTACGAACTTCTTGCATGCGTTTTAAGAAATGTTTTGCTGCATGTGGTCCTCTGTATAATTCTGGCTTTGAATGTTCACCATCTGACCTGACAACAATGAAGGCAAATGAACAAATCTGGTGGTTATTCATTATAACTGTTTTTGGTAAATGTTTTGGAGCTGGCCCCTCATAAGGAACAATAAGCGACTCAAAGTCTGCGTAAACAACATATGGTGACCTCTGGAGTTTTTTGTAATTTTTAAAACTAACCTTACTACCTTCTCTTGGCATAATTAGTTCTGTATTGCAGTCCACTGGACTGAGACAATGTTTTACATGTTCACTCGCAGCTTGAACGGATGGAATTCTTGTTAAACGTTTTCTACAAAATTCTTGTTTGTTCTTATGCTTTGAAGTATATGCTAACAGTCTACTCATTGTGCGTATCAGTGTGTAGTGCAATCCTGAATGGCTGGACATTAGGAGTAAGTCTACATGGTGTTTGGTTGGTTCGCCTATTGTTGGACTGTTCTTTGATACTCTAATTGGCAGAAGGTTGGTTTCTTCAGACCATGTGTATACGTTAACAGTTATTGGGGGATTCTGTTCTTCAAACTGATCAATTTTGTCTACACCTATAGGAAAGGTGAGTCCATCAAAGTTAAGATCATTGACCCAAGATTGATAGTTAGATACTCTCTCTGCATTTTTTGGTAAAAAATGCAGCCTAGCAAGAACGCACCACATAAAACATTTGTCGTCTGAATTCTTTATGTTCAGAACTGCTCTCTTTGCAACTAATGTTGGAGGCAGTGGAATGTAAGACTTGCCTACAATCGGCTCATACTTAGCCTGTCTTAATCTGATGTCTAGGACTTCACCCTCTGACCAACCAGAGCCTCTCATTTTAGCTGCTTCAGAGGCTTCATTATACTGTGTAAGAAGTTGATCTGCCCAACCAGGTGTTAAGTCATTAGAGGAAAGAATAGTCTGCTGTTTAGTTGAGACCCAGACTTCTAGATTTTCTTCATTTATTGTTATATAGTCGATTAAAACAACTAACCTTACTTTAACTGGAGGGTTTATTGTTAGTTTACTTGGAACTTGAGAAATAGCATGTACAACGCTTGCCTGCACGTTTGTTGGATCAATAACTTCTAAAACGACCTCATTTAAAGCTTTTGACAAACGCTCTTCCTCTTCCATTGCATCTAACCAAGAGTCAAAACTGTCATATATCTTATCCATGTTGAGCTTTTTTTCTAACTCAAAATATTTATTTAAATTAAAAAAAATACTTAATCAGAATCAATATCAACGGTCTTTTTGTGCTTGGACTCATAAACTAAAGTATAAACGCCCTTTGGGGTTGTTAATGTGAGCTGTTTAGAACAGAGTTTAATGTTTCGTTTACTTTTTTTAAACATTCCTTTTTTATCTGGTCGGTGTCTGGTTGTTGAGAAAAAGTTGCCCGTGCCTTTCTTTGAAGATCAAACTTTTGTCTTTTGTAGTCCTCAAAATCAGCCTGTAGGCGACTAAATTCTTCATCCGTGATGTTTGAGTCAGCAAGTGCTTTATTTATTGTCAGTTTGAAGGAACTAAGTTTAGCTGTTATTAGTTGAACCATAGCTGTGTGCTTTTGGAGTTTAGCTTTTATTTTTAGCTGACAGCACTTACAGCCAATGAACACAGGCCAAGAGTTAAAGACACACCACCTAGAGGTATAGCTACCGGTGCACCTACGCCTGTTGCTAAGAGACCTACACTTGTTCCTGCTGTTAAAGCACTAACCGCCGATGCTCCAGTATTAACATATGTAACAGCATTAAAGACAGCAGAATACCTTCGTTTGGTTTTGCTGTATTTTGAAAGGTCCTGCTCTAGTTTTTGTTGCATTTGTGTAATGTTGGTTAATCTGAAAGTTTTTATGTCTACAGCAGCAGAATTGCCTACTATCTCTTCTTTGGGCACTTTTGGATAAGTCGTAACAGACATGCTTTTTTAAAATAAAAATAATTTAGTATTGGATATCTTTTAATCTGTTATCTTGAATATTCAGCTGCGCATCATATATTAAAAACAAATGTACATTAAGTGGTTTATCACTCTCTTTTTCTTTATCAATTTGAATGTTTATTACGTCTTTAACTGTTCTCCCACTCCCATGCAACTGATTATCCTCTGTTGACCTTAGGTCAATCCATAAACCGTATTTCGTTGTTAAATATTCATCAAGTCTAACACTGTGAAGGTGTAGATCTTTAGACACAAGGTCTACTGTTGGACTTCTAGACCTCCCGCCTCCAAACAATTTTCTTATTTCATCAAAATGATGATAAGGTTTAAGCCGCTATCGTAGACTTGGTTAGGACTACCCTCAATTGAACATTGTACTTTCGTTATTTTAGGATTGATAAACTTTTCACTTTGTCTTTGGTATGGTTCTTTATCATCTTCACACAGCAATAAAATACCTTTAAGGGATCGTGCTGCGGCACTAAAACTAAATTCCATATAGTGTCTGCTCTGCTTTTAGGATATTTTGAATGATGAATCACTCTTTCGTAATATATTGCTAATTTTGACTGATATTGTTGCTCAATCAGCCTTGCTAAGTTAGGGTTGCTAACAATGTCAAACTCTAACGAGATGTCGAAAATGCTGTACTTGGAATCAGTGTCTGTAGATTTAATGACACGTTTGTATTCATTAAAAGTTAGTTCATATGACAATCTGTCTTTTAATGCTCCTTGAAAGTATGGCGTATGCGCTTTTAACAACTCAAAATCTAAGGGTATGGAAAAGCGATTTCCATAAGCAAAACTTACAGCTTCATACTTGTTGCCGGCTTTAGCATCTTCGGCGTCTATTCTGTGTTTTAGTGCTTCGTTATTTTCGATTCCTTGAAACGCAAGATCGGCCCTTTCATTATCGGTTAGCCATAGATCAGAATAGATTAGAAATATGTCTGCATTGTGTAAAGAAAATATTTCTTGCCCCTCAAGTTTTATAGAAATTTTCTTAACGATTGCCCGTCCCAGATTCTGTACAACTGTCCTGTTTGCGTCTGTTGCTGAATCAAGTTCTATTTTGAAAGTAAGCCGTGCAGATCCCGGCACAATCACTTCATCTGCTCCTAGGTCTGGAAATTTAACAGTAAGAATTTGATCTGAATCAATAGTAGATGGATTATTTGGAACAATAATATTCTGTTTATTTCCCTTCACGCCAAAGGGCTCTTTCAGTCTTCTATGCGGGTCAAGAATCGAGCCATATGCTTGTGACATTTTTTTTATAAAACAAAATAAAAAGTTAATTATTTAAAAACATGGCAGGCATTGAAGGTGAAGAAGATTATGATGTTTTTGATCCTGGAGACGACATGAGTGAAATGACTCCTTTGACACATCCATTGCGCTCAGTGCAGCGTGAATTAACAGAAGAAAGGGCCGAAGCATTTTACAAAAGTTTAGGCCTAGAACCTCCCGAATTTATAGACCCTGATTTTGAATTAAAAGATGGCCATTTGTCTGTGAGAAACGACCAAGGGCAACTTGTTCAGCTTACAACTAAACCAGACCCATTAAAGTTTTTAGCTAAGAGTACAATTAGACAAAGACTCAGTGTGCGCGATCAAAATCGCCTTGGCATTACTAAACCAAAATTAGATAGGGAAGCAGTTGCTAAACTTCAAAACACACTACAAAAACTCCCAACAGATAACCAAATACAAAACATGGAACTTAAAGATTTAAGCCCAACAGCAGACGAAATAATAGAAGCAGAAACCAGTTTTTCAGAAGAAACAGTATTAAAAACTATGCATGATCCGCTGCTACCTATGAGAGAAATAACGGCCCTTGATCATGCTTTGAGAAGCATCAGAGGCGAATTAACAAACAATTTAGCAAAACTGGGTGAACTAGATGAGCATATAAAAAGAGAAAAAGAAAAACTAGTTGAGGCTGATGACCACAACTTAGGACCTGGTGTTAAAGAAAGAATAACCCAAAGACTAAAAGATCTTGAACAAGAGAGATCAGCAAGACTAGAAGTGTTGTCTAATAACTGAGAACAATTACGAACTCAAGTGAGCAGAATAAGAGAAACTATCCAAAGAATTTTATATGAAGACACAACACTAGCAGAACGAATAAGAACACTGTTTAGAGAGCAAGGCGTCACATTAGCAAGTGTTATAACAGCCTTAGGATTTGCAATAAGTACACTGGTGTTGGCTATTACAGGCGGCGGTGGGCAAGGGTTAGTGCCTCCGCCACCACCATCAGATAAATCATGGGTAAAAAAACAACTTGATCATCTTGCAAGTTTATTAAAAAAATTAGCCAGTAAGGCAATAGATTCTTTGCCTGGTATAATAGGAGGGATCGTTAGCTGGCTTTTGTCTGCCGCAAGTAAAGTAGTTGGCTTTATGGCTGAGCACTTATGGGCATTAGTTGTCTTAATAGTTGGGTTACTTTATAGTAAGATAAAGACCAAGTAATCCTAGGGCAGTTAATCCAATAACAAGTGCCGTCTTTTCATATTCATGGTCATCACGAACAAAGTCCGCGTCTTCAATGGCCTTTGGGCTTTGGGCCTTGGGGATTGGATGGGGTTTTGAGGGGGCCACGGGGATTGGGACTTCTTTTTTTATTGCTATTGCTGGCTTAGAATTTATGTCGTTTTTTCCGACCTTCTCTTCATTGCCAGCCACAAGGATTTCATTATTATAAGTTTATTATTGTTCCTATCTGAAGTCTGAGGTCAGAAGGCAGCATGTATAAACCAGTGCCGACAGCAAAGTCTACTTTCGATCTTGCGTATTGCAAAACATTTTGGTACCTTTTAATACTTGAAGGCAAATCAATTGCAGAATTAATGGAGTCCTCTAAATTTGCTAAATACTGTTTTTGGGCGTCAAAGCCAGTAGAAGGATCAATTATGTTTGATCTCGTTTGTGCTTGCGAACCTAGCAAACACCAAACATAAGTACGAATAGAGTCGTTTATTCGTTCTATTCCCGCTCTAGTTAGGCCCTTAGAGGTATCCAAAATAAATGTTGTCCATGCTGTTTTATGCTCTTGCTCTATGGACCCGAGGTGAACAGTTGTGTCTGAAGAGAAAGATGTGTAAGGAGGATTCCAATCATAGTTATACTTTCTGTGCACGCCCCAATAATAAAGAGTGCCTAAACCATGATTAAGATCCAACTTTTGTCTAAAGTCTGTCTTTGGGTCAATATCAAATTCGTTACAGATCCTTTCAAAAGCCTTGTAATCTATTCTGTTGCTGAATGGATTAAACGTTTTGTCATTTGGTAATGGCGCTTGCAGTTCAGATAAAATACGTCTGAAGGTGTAATAAAAATGAAATCTATACACTGACCTCACCAAAGGATCAGGATGATTTAAATGATCAGCATACGACACTCCACACCCAGTTGATGCACAAAACACAGCAAAGTTTAACTGGTTCTGATAAAACTGCATCGGATGACTGAACCACACTTTTGGGATGTAGTCGTTTTTAATAGGAGGGTTAAGATATCTGTTCAATGGAGTACTAACCTTTACTTGAAAGGCGTCAGACTGAGTCACAGAAATGTCGAGGGTATCAGTTGTTATATCTTTAGGACTGTAGTGCGGCCCAACAGAATATTTTGCATTAGTATATTTGAATGCACTCATTTTTAAATTTGTTTTAAAAATGTTTGTAACAATAACAACTCAAGACAGTCCTTCGTTTTTAGAATATGCTATTGATAATGAATGCGGAACCCGAAGGGTTGCACTCCATGAAATATTCTACAAAGTCGTATGGTTTAATATAACTGAATCCAAGGAGAATAATAAGATTACAAGATTTAGTGATAGTGCCATAACTAGCCGGTTAATCATACCTGATGGTTATTACGGGTTTTGCTCGCTAAAAGAAGCAATGAGTATCTTCGACATTACTCTCAAACTTAACAATGCAAATTTGAAAGTAATGTTGACATTCAAACCTGAAGAAGAAGAAGTAGGTTACCTTTTTGATGTAGAGCTAGCTAAAATGTTAGGCTTTGCAACTGACAATCAAGTCAGTCATGAATTTATAGTTACACCAGACAAAACTACTTATGAGGGAGAATATCCGCTCGATCTTGCATTACATTCATTACTCTATGTTCATTTGGACGAGCTGAGCACTGATGAAAACTTATATGATGGAAGGCCCTCAACTGTTTTAAGAGCTCTTCCATCAGGGAAAGCTGCATATTGCGATTATGAAATTATACAATTCCCTAATTTACAGTTTAAAAGATTAGCTTGTGGGAGGGTCAGATCATTTAATATAAAGATCACAGATAAAACAGGGAAAGTCGTGAAATGTGATAACCTGCACATTGTTTTAGAAATAAAATAATACGTTGTTTTAAAAAATAATGTCTCGTGGGCCAGAAGAATCAGGAGTTACATTAGCGCCTGAGAGGTGTGTAACTTTAGAATTAAAAGACCTTGCAGACGTTGAGGACTTTGAACAAAACGGTGAGATAGGCACTTTGTATGGTTTTGAGTACACTAAAGATGGTTATTATAAGCGCAAAGAGGTTGACGACAACAAAAGGTTTCCTAAACTAGAACAACTACGCAATCTAGAAGCAAATAATACAGGTCAGTATGAATATAAAATAGTTCGAAAAACTGACAACAAATGGCACTTAGAACCATATTTAGAATGGGACATAAAATTTGAATTCTTAAGCCCATTTACATTTTTTGACCGTCAAAAAAGTTTCAGAAAAGCATTGAACTCTGGCCCTTTACATGTAAGTCTTATGCCAGAGGACAACAGTCGGAAAGAGATCGAAATAAAGCCGTTTGAGGACAAACAGTACATCCTCCACAGAAGAGAATCGGTTTTAAAGAAAGCTTCTACAAAATTACAGTTAATTCCACGCACAAAATTAGGAGACACGTTCACAATGATATTTAAAATTTCTGTCTTAAAAGATGAGGCGAGAAATGGAGCTCTGGGCGTCAGTGACAATCTTATGAAAGGAATTCTTATTAGCTGGCAAAACTTAGACGTTGACAAACTTAAAGTTACTGTCGTTGTTCTTTACAATGGCGAGGATATTAAGGTCATAACAACAAGCAACAAAATTGATATTAGTCTAAATAGAAACGATCTTACAGAACTAAACTGGATTAATCTTACACATTTGGACCTTATAGGTTTTTATTATACTGAACAAGTTTTGACAGAGAGTATGATAAAAACAATAACTGGATTAGATTAAATTATGTTTTAAAACTATGGAGCAGACGACTTTGGTGTCAATGCCGATGTTAAACTTTATGACAAAAACCCCTCATTGTTCATTGATTTGTGGACAGACTGGTTGTGGAAAAACAATATTTGTCCTCGACCTATTACAAACAGTTTATCGTTATAATTTTGATCATATTGTAATTTTCTGTCCAACACTCAAATGGAACAAAGCATATCACGACAGAAGGTTTATATGGACGGATGATGAAATCTATTTGATTGATCCCAGCAATAAACTTAGCGAGTGCTTAGAACATTTCTTTAGACAGTTTGAAGGAACTCAGACATTATTTATTATAGATGATTGTTCAGCAGAAAAGGATATAGTCAAAAAAAGAAACGCTTTGTCAAAACTGGCTTTCAGTGGAAGACATGCTGGGATAAGTGTGTGGATTTTATGTCAAAAATATAACTCAGTTTTAAAAGACTTTAGAGAGCAATTAAAGACAGTGGTTTTATTTCACATGAAAGATAGAGACGCATTTGATGAATGTATGCGGGAAAATGATGTTATTGAAAACGATCAAGAAAAACGAAGGATTAAGCAAAAACTTAAGTCTCAAAAGTTTTCTAAATTAGTGTTAAAAACAGATAATCCTACACATTATGTATGTTTGTAAAGAGAGAACAGTAAAAGGCGGGGTCTGGGTAATCCGGTGGAGCAGCAGCGAAACCGGCTTGAGCCGGTTGGAGCTGGGTGGAGCCGGATGAGCCAGACCCCGCCTTTTACTGTTCTCTACGCTCCTGCTTCGTCGAAAGGCCTCGGAGCAGGCGATACAAATATATCTGCCTTCAAAAGAGATTGCGATGGTTCCCTTATGCAGCTAGTGAAGAGTTTTCATTATCTGTAAAATATTTTCTTAATTTCATGTTCCCAGTTTCTCCATCTTCATCACCCCCCCCCCCCCCCCTCCTTAAGTCCAAATCTTTGACAAGTCATTACTATGAAGACAGTTGAGTTGGCCTGCGCTTGTTCCCCCCCCCCCCCCCCCCCCCCCCGCCCCCACTATTAGATTGTTCGTCTATGTATTTGTCTGACTTTATACAAGTTTAAAAGGCTGTGCCAGTCTTGAATAAAAGTTACTCTGTGTTAGGTTTTGTTATGGGAGCAAAAGTTACCCCACTTATTTACTGTTTATTGTTTACTCGTTTCATTTCCAATTATATATATATATATATATATATATATATATATAAGATGCATGGGTGGTAGCGAGGTGTGGGGAGTGGGTGGTGGGTGGGAGTCATTCTGGTGGTATGTCAGAATAACTCCCCTGGAGTCAAACTGAAACACAGAGGGAGTTAATTTTTTATATTCTAGTTTAACTCCCAGGGAGTTAAAATTTACAAATGAACAGTTTAACTCCCTGGGAGTTAAACCATTCGGGGAGTTAAAACTTTTCGTTACACCGGAAAGGAAAGGAAAGATTGCATTCGTAGTCTAGTTCACATGTAAAGAAAACGAGTTAGGCGTGGACATCTTTGAAGCTGTCGCCTCGCCCCCCCCCCCCCCCCCCCCCCCCCCCCGATTTCATTCTTCCGGATAGGAGCCAGACACTCGCTGCCGGCGCTGTAAGGTGTCTATGGCAACCGAAGGGGCATCACCTTCTGTCTGACTGGATGATCATCCCTGCAGTGTGGAACGTCTGGCCTGAAAGTTGAACCTATCCCATTCCCTCTAGCAATTTCGAGCGCGCGCGTCGGCGGCCATTATTGTCCGTATTCAGAACATGTGTAAAGTAGAGTCATTGCTCAAGAGACTTTTTCTCTTCTTCTTCTTCTGCATTTGTGGGGATTCACTGAGCCACCGAAGAACAAAACGATCATTTCTGGTACTAGTCTTTACGTACTGTCGTTCTGGTGATACATGTGTGTAGTTATCCCCGTCGACCTTATCACCGTAGGTGGAACAGCTGGCGTAACTGCTGCGTTCATACATGTCCCTCAGAGTCCTTAAAAATCTTTAGATTTTTAGGACTCAATTCCAAGGACTTCAAGAAGTCCTTTGAAATTTAAACTTCTCTGCTTACAAGTTCTTGTAAGGGCTTTATAGTGCTTGAAAATGAAAGTTTTTGATGAAGCAGTTTATATGTTGGCGAGAAGATCTGATTAACCATAGAAATTACAAACAAGAACTTCAAGTTCATTTCGTATCTTCTGAAACTGAAAGCGTCCATTTCCCTAGCATCTGCTGAAAGTTTCCATTTCTCTAGCATCTGCTGAAAGTTTCCATTTCTCTAGCATCTGCTGAAAGTTTCCATTTCTCTAGCATCAGTTTCCATTTCTCTAGCATCTGCTGAAAGTTTCCATTTCTCTAGCATCTGCTGAAAGTTTCCATTTCTCTAGCATCTGCTGAAAGTTTCCATTTCCTTAGCATCGGCTTCTGCCTGGATTCTGCTGAAAGAAATTGATGAAGCAACCAAAGCATGTGAATAGGCTTATATTTACTATGTTGTAGTCAGTGTATTTCGTGTTAAAAGTCCTCGAAAAATGTCATTCGTTTCTTCTTTGGCATGGCGGGGCAGTAATTCTGTCTTTACTCTTATTGTCCATAAACCAAAAAAAAAAAAAAAAAAAAGAAAGGCAAACTGTAGATTATTGTAACATAGGCCTCCATCAAATTACTATAATGCAGTGTCATGCAAAACGTCACGAAATAGTAAAATCATCTCATTGAATTACTTATTCTAATAACATGTAAGTTGATCGACGGTGTTATGAGATAAATGATGATCAAATTGTTTTAAGGCATCGTAGGTGCTACTGTACTACAAACAGAAACATTTTTATTTAAATCGTGTTTTTGGTTGTTTTTTGTTTGTTTGTTTGTTTGTTCGTTTGTTTTTTGTTTTTTGTTTTTGTTTTTGTTTTTTTTGTTTGTTTGTTTGTTTGTTTGTTGTTGTTGTTGTTGTTGTTTTTTTGTTTTTTTTTTTTTGGGGGGGGGGGGGTGTCCTCTGTAGTTGCGTGGATTATAAACCGACTCAAAAAATGTAACAGCTCTGAAGTGTCACGTGACATAGGTTCTTAGGAGCAGGTGGCACTGGATGCTAACAAATTATGACTAACCGATGTCAACAAAGAACAAGAGTAATGAATCATAAATGAAAATAAATGTGAAAACAACGGTGACAGATTTTAACAAGTCACCAAATAAGTTAATAGTGACACCCTTTGACGTGTACGTCCACATTCACTATCATACCTTTGGCTAATATTTTGGACATGTACGAACAATCCGCATTCACTATCATACCTTTGGCTAACGTTTTGGACGTGTACGAACAATCCACATTCACTATCATACCTTTGGCTAACGTTTTGGACGTGTACGAACAATCCACATTCACTATCATACCCTTGGCTAACGTTTTGGACGTGTACGAACAATTCACATTCACTATCATACCTTTGGCTAACGTTTTGACGTGTACATACACATCCTTTCAATTATTTCACCTGTATTTTGAACTCGGAGCCTGGAACTGCAAGAGGGTGGGGGAGGGGGTGGGGAGGGGGGTGGGGGGGGGGGAGTCCCTGTCCCTGTCCCTGAGGATGCAAAGCACCAAGTCGAAGGCGCGTAGCACTTGAAGGTGTTAGGGGGTGTGTGGGGGGGGGGGGGGGATGCTCCCCCGGAAAATGTTGAAGTTTGATTTTTATTTTTAAATTGTGCAATCTGGAGGCAAAATGAAAAGTATCAGATGTACTGGATTTCTTCCATTTTCACCTTAATTTAGCAGCAATACTGCAAAATACATTTTTAATTAAAAATCTGTTGCCAAAGTGCAAGAACAGCAAACTTTGTGTGTGTGTGTGTGTGTGTGTGTGTGTGTGTGTGTGTGAGAGAGAGAGAGAGAGAGAGAGAGAGAGAGAGAGAGAGAGAGAGAGGGAGAGAGCGAGTTGGGGTGGTGTGGTGTGCGGGTTGCATATCCACAGCTGAAACAGATAAACAGATAGACAATTTCAAACTTAACACTTTACGAAAAAAAAGTTTGAGATCGATTCTTTACTAACGTTTTTCTATGGTTATTCTTGATGCTTTTCAGGACAAAAAAGCCATGAGCGCAAAAAAATATGTGACAAAAGCGTCAAGACCTTCACTGCTAATCCAGGGAGATGAATCGATAGATGAATATTTATATACACATTCACAAACTTTCTATGATTATCTCCAAAGTGTTAAGTCTTTTTCACCTCTTTTTGCACATCACAGACTTTTAAGTGGTCCTCGGGGCAATTCGACCTCTCATGTTATGATCTCAAAGCGACACAGATCGCAAAACGCAGTCCCACGCACGTTTATCTCTTAGAACTGTTGTGCAAGTCTTTCTTCGCCAACTACCGTCTCCATCAAGCCCCATTCCCACGACTTTTTTGCTTTGGAATCGTCGAAAGCATCGTCGCCGAGTAGTAGCTGTTTCTCCGCCCATCTTGGAAGGGCCACTACTCTTTGACCACTGCGCGCATTATGCCCCACCCAACCGATCAAATCAAACAAACGTTCCGCTTGCAGTACCTAGGAATTTTAGAGAAATTTTCTGCCAAAACATTTTTTTCGACGATAAAGTTCCGCGAAAATTCATATAACAGCGGAAACTTCCAGGCTCTGAGAACTGCAGTGAGACAGGTCAACACCCTGCAGCTCCGACACGTTCAGTTCAGTCGGCTGAACCAGGGTGCACTTTGAATTATTAAAAGATGTGACCGTTTTAAAACGTCTTGTGTGGCAGCAGCTAATACTGACACCACAGAATTACCAAACTAATGATGATTTTATGCAACACATAATGCATAAATAAGCTGTTCTTCTCCAAGCCACCAGAACAGTCTCTCTCTATGGCACTGAGACTCGCGAGGAGTGGGGGAGACCAGACACCTAATTATATCGCTCAAATTCAGTTGTTTGGGGCTTATTTTAGCTCCGAGTAAAATGCGCGAGATCAACTCGCGAGTGTGTGGCTGTAACTGCGTTTTGGCTCAATATGAGTACCAGCAGGTACTGATCAGCTCAGTGTATTCCTACACTAAAAACAACGAATTTTACAGGATATTTTTTGTCTGTATTTACATATAGAATTACATCTTAAAGCTTGTGCGAGCGCACATGCGTGCACACTTGTCCACCCAAATGCGCACAATACACACACAGTTGGGTTTTTTGTTGTTGTTGTTGTTTTTTAACATTTTGCTGCTCTCGTTTTCCATAATGAGCCAGCACAAAAACAAACAAACAAAAAAAAAGAGATAATTTTCCAAATCTTACATTAACTCCGCGCGGAGTGGAGGACACCAGACACCTGATGCTTTCTGTGGGCCCTTCAAGACGTCCGGGAAGGTTGAATTTCGAAGGTGACTGGCCCACACATGAGGTGATAGGTGTACCTCTTCTTGGTGAGGATCGACCCGTCTGGCTGGGGATCTGTGGCCCAGCTGAAAGTCATTGCCGGACAGGCACTGACCCATTCTGGCGGTGTCCTTGTTGGTCAGATCGAGTGACGATCTGCCGGAATCGTCACTGCCCTCCACTGACCGGGAATCAGACAATAATCCCAGGTCTTGCCGTGGAAAGCAGTGACTGCCGCTGTCCGATATGGTACTGGCAGTGTCATCTGCAAACCAACAAAGCCAAATATAAATCGTTATTTTTTAAAGTGATATAATATAGTATCATTACATGATGAATATCTATCATTAAAAAAATATATATACATGTCTTATGGAATGCCTTATAACAATATACGATTTCAAATAGTAATTTAGACTATAATCTACGTGCAAAGCAAAATAAGACTCGTATGTCTAATAACCATATGCTGAGTTTCGAGTTATTTTGAGTATATGAAATGAGCAAGTAACAGTTCCGGGTCATTTATTGTTTCTTTAACTGTTCTACCACATCACGTCGACCTGTGAGTTCAATGCGGTGACAGGCAAGGCCTTTTCGGTCGGCTGGGCTGTAACCAAGTGTAAGCAACATTGCCTTACCTCACGTCAGGGTCTTAAAGTGATGTGCTACTGTGCTGTGGAAAATATTTTCCTTTTCTGTCACCGTCTTGTTTACGTCGGTATGTAGTAATTCACTAAAGTCCTCGGCCCCTCCACTTGTGAGTGGGGGGGGGGGGGGGGGGGGGGGGGACTGGCATTCCCAAAACATGTCAATAATGTGTGCATGTCCTCCTCAGTCCAATACACTAAATACAACGATGCAGAGGGGACAGGGTAACCATTCCGCTTCGTTCTCCCACTGTTTGCCTTTGTCGGACCTTGTCCACAAGCTTAGGTCACTAGCAGCTTCCGTGTGACTGGTCAAAGAAAAAACTTAATGACGCCTGATTGACGTGATTGGGCCCTGCTGTTGTGAATGTGAAAATGGATGTCTTTATAGCATGACAACTGTACAAGATGAGGTGTGAGACTGGGGAATGAGTGTGCGAGTAGATAATTGTCGTTGTGCTGCAGGCAGGTGAGGCAGGGGATCCTTCACATTGAGAGAAGAAGTCGGATCGATCCATTGCCTCACGAGTTTGCAGCACAACAAGAACTGCCAGATTCTGAATATTTCATAGTTTGACCCGCTGTGTGCTTTAGACAATAGCTTATCTGCTGATTAATTATTATACAATCAATTATTTAAAGTGTATGGATGACATTGATCGAAGTATACCGAATAGTCCTATCGGCCTTTTACTATAGTTTGGTTTAAATTTTGTGGTTATTTAATATTGTAATGTAATGTTGTATACTTGTATATGTGTAGGTAGACGTGTGTGCATGTGTGTGTTTTGTGTGTGTTATCTTTTCATTTTATTTCTTTCATTGTATTTCATAACATTTTTTTTTTCGTGTAATATCACCAATTATGGTGAAAACACGTTAAATAAAAGATTCATTTAGCAAACTGGTGGTCTCGTTCGTTTGTTCGTGTGGAAGGAAAATTTAAGGTTTAAACATTGTTCTGTTCTTTTTTCCGAACAGTTTGCTTTCTCCAACACGCTCGCACACATTCCAACGTATGTGACACAGTAACACCCACCGATCATAGCAGCCATTCGTGCCTCCCTCGCCAGTTGATCCGCGCGGATGTTTGGCTCAATGCCAGCATGGGCTGGACAGTAGATCCAAGAGATCTGCTTCACGTTGAGAGAAGGGGCCAGGTCGATCCACTGCCCCAGGAAGCCCCCGAGCTTTACCTGTAGCAGTGTCAAAGTGCAAAATGGCCATTGTTTATCATCATCATCATTATCATTATTATTATTATCATTAACAGTACAGCCATTGTTTATCATCATCATCAACATCATCATTATTATTATTAACAATGTCAAAGTGCAAAAGGGCCATTATTATTATCATTAGTAGCAGCAGTAGTAGTAATTCTTTGTTGATTTTCATTATCATCATTACTACAATTATTCTTATCAAAACTTTCAATATGTCCAATAAAAACCCAGACGTTCACAATCAACACCTAAAGACGTTTAACTACAGACTACAGCAATCGGCAGTATACTAAACGAACGGCGTCTTCAGATGCTTGCAACTTATCCAGGCTCAACATCATGAATTCCGGACCCTTCACTCCCACCCCACCCCGCCCCGACAGCCTCTCCAAGAAGTGTGTTTGTAATACTGTAGCATTGTTTTGAAACTAGATAAAGCTCAACGTCTGAGTGGACTTCAGAATCAATGGTTCACCGTTTATACCAAACGATGTATTTCGTTTTTAGGGGCCATTACCTTTGAAAAGCCCTCATATTTGCACTTTAAATAGTCACTTCATCTCACAGGTAAAACAAAAAAGTACTTAACCCATCTTATGCAAGTATGCCACTACATTATGAAGCACATATTTTCAGATAGTCGACAGCCACATGCAGTTCTTTGACTAGTTTAGTTTTTATTACCAGACGTAAAAAAAAAAAAAATAATAAAATAAAAAATGAATAAATATCAAGGTGAATATTACATATGTAAGAATCAGAAGGCAGTTTTTGGTTCACAGATGGAATATAAATCTGCAAAAATCATGTTTCTGTAATTTTCTTTATTCACACATGTTCGTAAGCGTCACAAACTTGCTATGGTAAGTATAAGGTATATTCACAAGCACGAAATTGCAATGGCAAATGCAATAAGACGTTATATCTTTAACACTGTGCAGTTGTGTGCGTTAGGAACCTAACGATCCTTACCTTGTCGAGGAGGTCCTTGCAGTCTGAGATGACGTACACCAACGTGTCGTGATAGCCAGTCTGACCGGACAGCCAGACAAACGCCTGTGTAACGGCCAGCTCCTCAACAATACCGGCGCGCAGCAGCCTCTTGACTATATGGCCGCTCATCTCATGAACAGTGGCGTTCTTGCGCATTACTACAAAGGCCCATCCACCCACGCCTTTTTTAAAGGACCCGTCCGTGTAGATGAGAAGGTCTCCGGGCCCCTGCCTGATGGTGTTGTCCAGTATAGACCGAACTTCCTTCGGGAGCCCCTGATGACAGTGTTGACCTAAGTCCGGGTGGATTATTACTCTTTGGTGCAGGCGCTTGTATTGCTTGGGGCATTTCTCCCACTCCAGCTTGTAGCCAAACTCCAAGACCCGTTCAACTGAGGACAGGAAACAGCGAAGTGGTGAAACTTTGATCATAGTAAACATGCGAGGTTGAATTATGTGACAGGAAAACAAGGGAAAACAAAAACACGGAGTCGCGAAAATCATGACGCAATTTCGCCTATTCTTGTGTCAACAGTTTATCCATTCTTAACGTTTTTTTTTTATTAAATAGTTAAGGGTATGGCAGACACTACTCAGATAACATTGTAGTCAACCCCTGTGAAGGATAGTTTGGTTTTTCATGTCTCTGGGATTTATCGAAATGCAAGAGAAACAGTGTGAGAGTGCCAGTTCACCACACATTAGAACATTAACAAACCCTGACATGTTGTATCAAACGCCAAAACACTCAAATCAGCAAGACTGTGTCCATTTGTGAGAGAACATACAGACTATGCACGGTGTGTAAGGGACTGGTTGGAGAAAAAAACAAAACAAAAAAGAAAGAAAAAAGAAAAGAAAAGAGCTAGTAGTGGAAATTGCTTTTTTTTTGGCAGATGAAGAGGACAGTGTGAAGCACCAAAAAATGAAGAGGTGGATTTCGCCTCAGAAAAAGAAAAAAAACAACAAAAAGAGACCAAAAAAAAAAAAAAAAAAATCACCGCCTTAGGTGCTCCATTGATCTGATAACTGATGCCACAAAAAGAAAAAAAAGCCTTCATAAAATGGGATTCCCTGAATTTTCCATTATTTGGTGAAGATATCCATCTGTCATATACCCCAAATGAATAGCGAATGAATGCTCATATAACAAGTTAAAGGGCCTATCGTATGCCAAGTTTCACTTCTGGCACAATTTTCCAGGTGGGAAATGTCTCAAAGAAAAAAATGCACGGAATACGGTGGGGAAGAGGGGGAGAGCAGGTGGGGGAGGAAGTGGGATTTGGGCAACGTCTTCCATATGACAGCGTAATAAAAGAAGCAGTTTGTAAGATACATCCCAAAATGCCTTAGGGACAGTTTGAAAAGAAACATCTTTTGAGGACATCTGGAAACAAGGCAATACTCTCAACACGTTTTTGTGTTGCTTTGGCATAGTCTCATTCAAAAGTCAGTTTGTCTGTTATTGGTTGTATGAAATATGGAGTTGGAAAAAGTTATACCAGAAACATGTTGTTTTAGTTCGTCGAGATTTACCTGAGACATCATTGAAGTGCAGTTTACCAAGGAGTCCATTTTTAGTCTTGAAGTTTCTGCCTGCAGGATGTTGTTTATCGTGGAAGGTACCAAGTCTGGAACAAAAATACATACATTATTTTGATTAATTTACATAAGCAGTGAGCTGACCCCACAACAGCATCTTTGTGACATCATTTAATAATGCCTTTCAGCCCTACTGTGATTGAGACACAATCTCAATACAATTACTGATTTTCATTGACTGTGTGAAGAAAAGACTGGAATATCCCTGAAAATGCATGGTTTCTTTATGACAAAACAAACCAACAAACAAAAACGAAACAAAACAACTTAAACCAGATGCAAACCTGAGCATACTGCACATAACCCCC
>JAMYXO010001028.1:0-34252 GCA_033310375.1 Conus canariensis
ACACAGTCAAACCATGACCCCTTTTCACAAACCCGCCAAATTCCTTAAAAACCAGTCAAACCATGAAGGGGGGTTTTCACACAAATTCTTAACACAGGGGGTCCATGAACTGTACCCTTACCACACATGAGCCCAGACTCCTACCAACTCAGGTTCACCCATGAGCTGTCCTTTCCAAACACTCATCCCATACGTCCGTACCACTACTCATCCTGGACTTCCGTTGACACACAGTCATCCAGATCCTTTCTTGATCACACAGTGACCAGCATGGACTTTCCTTACACACAGTCATATCATCACGTCCCTTACCGCACAGGTCATCCAGAGCGGTCCCTTGTCCACACAAGGTTTCTTCCTTGACACACAGGCAGTCCTTGAAGCCTGTCCCTACCACTACTGAGCTGTCACTTGAAACTCAGGTCAGTCCATAGCTTCCTTACACATTAGTCAGTTCAGTGATCTTCCTTACCACTTGTGATCCATGAGCTGCTATAACTTCCGGTTTCGACAGAGTGTCCATACTCACACATCAGTCCATGAGCTGTCTTACAACACTTCAGTCCATACTCCTTGAGGACACGGAGCTGTCCATAACTTTCCCTGCTCACAGACTGACCCGTACCACACAGTCAGTCCTAGCAGTCCCTTACCACACAGTGTCATCCAGTAGCGTCCATTCACACAAGTTTCATTATCAACAGTCATCCAGACCTGTCCTTTTCTCCCACAGACGTCATCCATGAGCTGTCCTTACCACACAAGTCATCATGACTGTCCTTGTCTCACTAAGAAGCTGGCCTTATCATCACACATCATTCCCATGAACAGTCCTTACCACACAGATCCATGACGTCCTTACCACACAGTCAGCCCATGAGTCTGTCCTTTTTCACACACTCATCCATGAGCCTGCTACCAGCGTACTCAGATCAACATGAGCTGTCCGTACAATCAGTCAGTCCATACTTTCCTTAGCACACAGGTCATCCATGAGCTTCCTGACACACTGTCATCTTCACTTCCTTACCGAGCAACAGACTTCCATGACTGTCCTTGTCACACAGAGCTGTCCTTGACACACAGGTCAGTCCATGAGCCCTTTTGAGCCCCTACAGTCTGTCCGGACTCACAGCATCATTAGCTGTCCTTACCACATAAGTCAGTTCAGATCTTCCTTACCACATAAGTCATCCAAGCGGTCCATAAGCTGTCCTTGTTTCTCAGAGGTTCCATACACACGTTTCAGATCCATACTGTCCTGACCACACCTGTCAGTCCATAGCTGTGCCTGATACACGAGCTGTGCCATAACTGTCATGTCTCACAAGCTGTCCTTACCACACAGTCAGTCCATGCTGTCCTTACCACACAGGTTCATCCATAGCTGTTCGCTTGTCACACAGAGCTGTTCTTCATCACAACAGGTCATCCCAGGAGCTGCCTACACACTCGTCAGGTCATATTCAGAGCTTCCTTACACACACACAGGTCATCTAGGCTGTCCTTGTCACTCTGAGCTGTCCTATCTCACGAGGTCAGGTTCCATGACCTTCCATTTCACAACGTCAGTCCAATACGTCCTTACCACACAGGTCAGCCCAGAGCGGGCTTGACACACACTGCTTTCTACCAACACTGGGGCATCCTTGACTGTCCTTATCACACAGTCCTCCAGGAGGCTGGTTCTACCACTAGGTCATCCATAGCTGTCGTACACACAGTCTTCACATGAAGCTTGTCCATACACACATGTCAGTCCAGACTGTCCTTGACACACAGCGCATTCCATCTGCTGTCCATACCCGCACAGTCAGTCCATGACTGTCCTGTCACAGAGAGCTGTCCTGACCCACAGGTCACCCAGGAGCTGTCCTTGTCAGATC
Source organism: Conus canariensis (assembly GCA_033310375.1). Taxonomy (NCBI): domain Eukaryota; kingdom Metazoa; phylum Mollusca; class Gastropoda; order Neogastropoda; family Conidae; genus Conus; species Conus canariensis. Next base: position 1,887 of record JAMYXO010001028.1, read on the forward strand.
AAGCTGGGCTTACCACACACATCAGTCCATGAGCTGTCCTGTCACACAGACTGTCCAGTGACAACACAGTCATCCCATGAGCTTCCCTACCACATATGCATCCATAACTTCCCGTACCTACTATAGATCAGTCCATACTGTCCTTGTCACACAAGGTCATCCATGAGCTGTGCTTACCACAGAGGTCATCCATGACCTGTCCTTGTCACACTGTCAATCCTTATGCGGTGCCTTGGACACAGGCGGTCCATTGAATCCTTGACACACAGGTCATTCCATGAACTTCTTAGGACACACAACTGTCTTAGGCACACATGGCAGTCCCTGAGCTGTTGCTTGACACGATAACTTCCCAACCACACTGGTCAGTCCAGGACTCCCATTCACACAAGACTGTCCTTACCACACAGGGCATCCATGAATTCCTTGTCACACAGAGCTGTCCTTACCACACAGGTCATCTATGAGCGTCCTACACACAGGCAGTCCAAGCGTCCTACCACATAACGTCAGTCCTTGAGTGTTCGTACCACACTTCTGCCATGACTGCCGTGACACACAGTCACCATTGCTGTCCTGGTCACTCTACCCTTCCCTATCACACATAGGTCATCCAGTGATCTTCCCTTATCACACAAACTTCCGAAACACCAGTCAGTCCAGTGAGCTGTCCTTATCACACAGAGCTGTCCTAATCTCACATCAGTCCCAGAGCTTTCCTTGTCACACAGAGCTGTCCTTGACACATATTCAGTCCCATGAGCTTCCCGTGTCACACAGAGCTGTCCTGTGACACCAGTCAGTACCATGCTTCCTTATCACACAGCAGTCATAATTCTGTCTTTAACCACATAGTCCAGGTCCATGAGCTTCCCTGGCATCACTCATCCATACTGTCTTACACGACATACTAAGTCCATTAGCGGTCCTTTTCACAGGGCAGTCTGACCCTCACAGTCATCCATGAGCTTGTTCCTGTACCACTTAGATTCTAGGCCATGCTGTCCTACCACATAACAGTCCTATGCTTCCTTGTACCACATAGTCATCCATGAGCTTCCCTTTCCACATAGGTCATTCTCTTGAAGCTGTCCTTACCACATAGTCTTCCATGACTGTCCTTACCACACAGGTCAGTTTCCATCACTGTCCTTGACCACTCAGAGCGTCCCTTTGTCACATCAGACAGTGTTCCTAACACACATATCAGTCCATAGCCTGTCCCTTGACACACAGAGTCTTTCCATCAGCTGTCCCTTACCGTCTACAGTCAGTCCATGACTCCCTTTGTCCACTCAGAGCTGTCCTGACACACAGGTCAGGTCAGGACTGTCCCTAACCCACACAGACTTCCTTACCACACAGTCAGCCTTGAGCCTGTCCTTACCACATAGGTCTATCCAATAGCTGTCCGCCGGACCCACATATGGTTCAGATCCATGATGCTGTCCTTACCACACAGGTCAGTCCCTGAGCTGTCCTGACACACAGAAGCTTACCTTGGTCACACAGGAGCTTCCTTACCTTCACATACAGTCCTTGACTGTCCCCTTATCACACAGGATCCATGAGCGGTCCTTTCACAGCAGAGATTTCTATCACACAGTCAGTGCCACATGACTGCCTTATCACACACTCATTCTTAGTCTTTGAGCTGTCCTTACCACACAGGTCAGTCGTAGCTTCCTTGTCACACAAGCAGTCCTTAGCACACAGGGTCAGCCAGACCTTGTCCCTTGTTCACAGACGTCATCCAGAGCTGTCCCTACCACACATATGTCAGGTCCATGTCTGTCCTTGTCCAACAAGCTGTCCCATATCTCACTAAGGTCATCCAGTGAACGTCCTTACAACACAGGCTGAGTCCAAGAGCTTCCTTACCACACATCGTCCCCATGACTGTCCTTTGCACACACTCATCCATATCTGTCCTTACCACGTAGCTCATACATGAGCTTCCGTTACACACAGTCATCCAGAGCTGTCCTTATCATACAGGTCAGTCCAGGTGCTGTCCTTGACACTCAGTCAGTCCATCAGCTGTCCTTACCGCACAGGTCAGCCATGACTGTCCTGGTCACACAACTTCCTTACACACAGGTCCAGGCCAGAGCTGCCCTACCACACAGATCTGTCCCGTGACAAAGCCAGTCATCCATGAGCGCCTTACTCACGTATAATTTCATGATATGTCCCTTAACCACTTAGGTTAGTGCCATGAGCTTCATAACTGGCCGGGTTTGCTCTTGTGTCCCAATACCACACAGTCATCCTAGCTTCACTTACAACACTGGTTCAGTCCCAACTTCCTTGAGATAACACGTCTCCTATATTTAACTCCCTTGTCACACAGGGAAAAAAAAAAAGCTTCCTTACCACAGCGGCATCCATGACAGTCCTTACCACACATGTCAGTCCATGAGCTGTCCTGGTCACATCTAGAGTTGTCCTGTATCACACAGTCATCCATGACCTATCCCTTTTCACAGACGTCGATCCATGAGCTGACCTTACCACACAAGTCATCCCATGAGCTGTCCTTGTCACACAAATGTCGTCCGTATCACACAGGTTCAGTCCCAGACCTGTCCTTACCACAACTGGTGAGTCCAGACTTCCTTACCACACATCACCCATGAGCTTCAGTTTCACACACGTCATTCCATGACTTGTCCTTTCACGTTGCTCATCCTGGACTGGTCCTACACACAAGGTCCAGTCCCATGAGCTGTCCTTCACCACATCATCCAATCTTCCTGACAACACAGTCATTCCTTCAGCTGTCCTTACCCTCAGGTCAGATCCAGGAGCGCCATTGTCACACAGAGCTGTCCTTGACAGCACAGGGTCATTCCAATGAGCTTTCCCTTACCACACAAGCTGTCCCTTGACACACAGGTCAATCATGGAGGCTTGCCTTACCAACATAGTCATTCAGATCTTACTTACCAATAGGGCCAGTCCCATGAGCTGTCCATAACTGACCTTGTTTCACCAGAGGTGTCCATACCAACCACCCCGTTTCATCCATAGCCTGTCCTGACCACACTGGTCAGTCCATAGCTATCCTTGAGACAACGGAGCTGTCCATATGCTGTCTTGTCACACAGTAGCTGTCCTTACCACACAGTCATCCAGATCATCCTTACCACACATCATCCATAAGCTTAGCTGTCCACAAGGTCCTTATCACACAGACAGTCCATGACCTGTCCTGTCACAGTACTCAGTCCATGAGCATGTCCCGACCACACTTGTCATACCCTGAGCTTCCCTTGTCACACACGGTCCCTTATCACACTCATCCATTACTGTCCCTTACCCTACATGGGTCCATAGCTTCCTTACACACAGGTCACCCATACTGTCAGACACACACTGCTTTCACCACTCATCATCCATAGCAGTCCTATCACACAGGTCAGTACCATGATCTGTTCGTACCACAGAGTCACTCATGACAGTCCGTACACCAGTCAGACCATAGCTGTCCTTATCACACATGTCAGTCCAGGTCTTCCTTGACACACTGCTCTTCCAGTCAGCTCCATACCGCACAGGTCATCCCCGAGCTGTCCTTTCACACAGTGCGTCCCTTGACCACACATCACCCAGTGAGCGGGCCGTCTAACAAGACTGTTCCTTACCACACAGTCAGGTCCCTGAGCTGGCCTGTCACACAGTAGCTGTCCTTGACACACAGGTCAGTCCCATAGCTTCCTTACCACATAGTCCATCCATGAGCTGCCTTTACCACATAGGTCAGATCCATTGAACTTCCTTGTCACACAGGTCAGTCCATGAGCGGTCTTACCCACATAGGTCATCCATGACCTGTCGTTGTCTACACAGGTCAATCCATGACTGTAACTTGACACAGAGCTGTCCGTGAGATGTCGCTTGACACACTAGTCATTCAATGAGATGCTTGACACACAAACTTTCTTGAACACAGAACAGTCCCGACTGTGCTTTGAACCACATAGAGCTGTCCCTAACCGACAACAGGTCCAGTCCATGACGTGCCCTGGTTCACACAAGCCTGTCCCTTACCACACAGTCAGTCCCATGAATGAGTCCTTGTCACACAGACTGTCCTTACCACACGAGGTCAGTCGATGAGCTGTCCTTACTCACACAAGGCAGTCCCATGAGCGTGTCCCCCCGTACCCACATAACGTCATCCATGAGGTGTTCGTACCACACTCGATCCATGACTTCCTTGACAACACAGGTCTCCATGAGCTGTCCTTTGCTCCCATCTCAGACCTGTCCCTTATCACAAAACATGTCAGGCCATGATCTGTCCTATCACACAGAGCTGTCCTAATCACAACGTGTTCAGTCCCTTGACTGTCCTTATCACACAGAGCGTGATACTAATCTCACAGTTCATCCATGAGCTGATCCTTGTCACACAGAGGCTGTCCTTGACACTTAGGTCAGTCCATGAGCTTCCTGGTCACACAGAGCGGTCCTTACACCAAGGCAGTCCATGACTTCCTTATCACACAGGTCATCCTTGATCTGTCTTTACCCCTTACTAAGTCAATGAGCGGCCTTTCAGCGGCTGGTCCTTACCACACAGGTCATCCATATCTGTCCCTGACCTCAAGTCAGTCCCATGACGTCCTTACCACATAGACAGGCCATGATCCGTCCCTTATCCACATAGGTCGTCCATGAGCTGTCCTTTCACACAGAGCCTGTCCTTTACCACACAGTCAGTCCTTGAGCCTGGATCCTTAACCACACATCATCCAGGACTGTCCTTAACACATATCATCCATGACTTCCTACACACAACAGTCCATAACTGTGCCTTGTCAAACAGAGCTTCCTTACCACTCAGTGCAGTCCATGAGCTGTCCTTACCACGACAGGTCATCCATAAAGCTCCTTTCACACAGAGCTGTCCTTATCACACAGTTCCATCCATAGCTGTCCTTATCACACAGGCCATCCAATGACTGTCCTTAACACACATCTATCCATCAGCTGACCTTACATACAGTCGCCCATGAGCGGTTCCCTGACAACTCGATCTTTCGTACCACACAGGACAGACAATGAGCTGTTCGACCACACTGTCAGTCACCTTTACTATCCGTGACACACAGTCATCCATGAGCTTCCTTATCAAACAGGTCAGTCCATGAGCTTCCCTACACACAGGTCATCCATCAGCTGTTGCTTATAACCACACAGTCAGATCCATAGCGGTCCTGTTCACACAAGCTAGCTCCGTGACGACACATTCATCCAACTCATTGTCATACAAGCTTTTCCTTACCAAACAGTTCATACATAGCTGTCCTGTCACCCAGTCTGGTCCTTGACGTCACAGGTCATCCATGACTGTACGGTGACCACATAGTCATCCAGAGCTGTCCCTTACCACATAGTCTCCATACGGCCGTACCACACAGCAGGCCATGACTGCCTTGAACACACAGAGCTGTCCTTGTCCACAGAGCGTCCTACACTCATATCAGTCCATGTGCTGTCCTTATCAACACAGTCATCCATGAGAGTTTGGGCTTTCCTGTCCACACAGAGCGTTTCTGTACACAAACAGGTCAGTCCATGACTTCCGATCACACACGCCATTCATAGTCATGAACACTTCCTTACACTCAGCCATCCTTGAGCTGTCCTGTCACACAAGACTGTCCTTATCACACAGCAGAGTCCATACCGTCCTTTTCACAGACGTCCAGCCCCATGACTGTCCGTACCACTCATGTCATCCATAGCTGTCCTGGCCACAACTGAGCGGTCCTTATCACACAGGTCAGTCCATAACTGTCCTTACCACACAGTGAGTCCATGAGCTGTCTTACCATCACAGGTCAGCCCATGACTGTCCTTTTCACACACTCAGTCCTTGAGCTGTCCTTACCACGTAGCCAGTCCATGAGCTTCCGTACACACATCAGTCCTTACTTCCTTATCACACAGACATTCCATGAGCTTGTCCTTAACACAGGTCATTCCATCAAGCTCCTTACGCACATTCAGGCCAGACTGTACTTGTCACACATGCTGTCCTTGACACACAGTCATCCCATGACTGTCCCTAACCACACAGAGCTTCCCCTTGACACACAGGGTATCCATGAGCTGTCCCTTACCACATAGGTCATTCATGAAACTGTCCTTCACAACATAGGGGTCATCCATTAGCCTGTCCATAGCTTCCTTATTTCACAAGGGGTCCATACCACTCATATCTATCCATGAAGCTGTCCGCTTACCACACTGGTCAGATCCATGAGCTGTCCCTTGAGACACATTCACCATAGCTGCGCTTGTCACACCCCTAAGAAAAAAGCGGATCCTTAACCACACAGGTCAATCCATGTGCAGTCCTTACCTACACAGGTCATGCCATGAGCCTTCCTTGTCACACAGATTGTCCTTATCACACAGTCAGTCCGAGGACCTTCTTTTCACAAAACTCATCCTTGATCGTTTTTTTTTTCCCCCCCCCCCACCCCCCCATACCACACAGTCATCCCAATGACTTTCCCTTGTCACCAGAGCTGTCCTTACCACACATCATCCCCATGACTTCCCTTACCACAACAGGAGGAGTCCATGAGCTGTCCTACCACACCGTTCACCCAAGACGGTCTGAACACACACACTGTCGTACCAACACAGTCAGTCCATAGCTGATCCTTATCACACAGGTCATTCCATGACTGTCGACCACAGAGTCAGTCCATTGAGCTAGTCCGGCACCCAGTCATCCATGAGCTGTCCTTATCACACATGTTCTGTCCGATGAGCTGTCCTTGACACAGGCTGCATCCATTCCACTGTCCATTACCGCACAGGCACCATGAGCTTCCTTGTCACACAGACTGTCCTTCTAGGACACACTGCAGTCCTTGACCTGCCTTGTCATCAAGCGTCCTTACCACACATACATCCGTTGAGCTTCCCTGTGTCACAATCAGATCTGTCCTTACACATCAGTCATCCATGAGCTGTCCTTACCATATAGGGTCATCATGAACTTCCTTACCACAGCAGTCAGTCCATGACGGGCCTATGTCACACAGATCAGGCCCCATGAAGCTGAGCTTACCACAGAGGAGTACAGTCATGACCGTCGTTGTCACACAGGTCAATCCAATGAGCTTGGTCCTTGACACAAACTGTCCATGAGAATGTCCTTGACACACTAGGGTCATAGCCTATGAGCCTTCTTTGACACAACTCAGAGCTGTTCTTGGCACACATTCAAGTCCCTGAGCTGTTCTTGACCACAGAGAGCGTCCCTACCACTCAGTCATCCATGGACTGCCTTGTCACACAAGCTGTCCTTACGCACACAGGTCCTCCATGATGATAGGCAGTCCTTGTCACACAACTGCCTGACCACACAAGGTCATTTCGTAATGAGCTGTCCTTAACCACACAGTATCCAAGCTTCCTTGACCACATACGTCATCCATACTGTTCGACCACACATCCCATGACGGTCCGTGACACACACAGTCAGATCCAGAGCTGTCCTTGTCACGACAACCCTTCCCTTAACAACCGGTCAAGTCCCATGATCTGGTCTGATCTCAAAGACTGGCCCTATTGCACACAGTCATCCATGAGCTTCCTTGATCACACAGACTTTCCAATCACACAGGTCAGTCCATTCCTTGAGCTGTCCTGTCACACAGACTTTCCTTGACAAATAGACATCCATGCGCTGTCCTTGTCACTCGAGTGGTCCTTGACACAACAGTCCATTCCAATAGCTGTCCTTATCACACAGGTCATCCATGAAGCGTCTTTACCACTTAGGTCAGTCCATGACTGTCCGTTCACACTCATCCATACCGCCTTACCACATGGTAAGTCTAAAAACATGACTTTCCTTGTCACAGGATGTCCCGTACCACACAGTCTCCATGTACTTCCTTACCACATAGTCATACCATGAGTCTTCGCTTACCACATAGACATCCCTTGAGCGGTCCTTACCACATAGTCAGTCCATACTGTCCTGTCATAACACATAGCTTTCCGTACCACACAGGTCATACCAATGAGCTAACTTACCAACACAGTCAGTCCATGAGCCTGCCGTACCACACAGTCCAGCCATGAGCTCCGTTACCACATAGGTCCAGTCCATGAGCTGTCCTACACACAGAGCTGTCCATGACCTGTCGCTTGTCACTCTGAGCAGATGCCCTTACACCATTTCATGTCCCCATGAGCTGTCCTTACACACACAGTCAGTCCCATAGCTGCCTTGTCACACAAGCGTGCCGTTATCTACACAGGTCAGTCCATAGCTTCCCTTATAACTCAGGCCAGGCCATGAGCTTCCTTTTCACACACTCAGTCCTTACTTCCTACCTCTACTCAAGCCATGACTTCCCGTGACACCACAGGTCATTCCATGACTGTCCTTGGTCAACAGAGCTTTCCTTACCACACAGGTCTGTCCATGACTGTACCTTGTCACACAGAGCTTCCTTGACACACATCATCCATGACTGTCCTAGCCACAATATCCAGGCCATGAGCTGTCCTTAACCACATAGGCAGTCCATGACTGGCCTTGTCACACAGGTCAGTCCATAGCTGTGCTTACCACAGTAGGTCCAGTCCATACCTGCTTTTCACACATCAATCCATATGCTTCCTTACACAAAGGAGCTGTCCAGAGAGAATGTCCCCCTGACACACATCAATCACATGAACGCTGGACACACATAGCTTTCTTGGCACCACAATTTCATCCCTGAGCTGTTCTTGAACACCTTAATCAGTCCCTACCACACTGTTCAGTCAATGAGCAGCCCTTTCACACAGAGCGACTTTACCACACGAGTCCAGTCCATGTAATCCCGTGTCACAACAGAGCTGCCCTTACCACAACAGGTCAGTCTATACTTCCTTACCACACAGGTCATCCTGAGCTCCTACCACATACGTCATCCATGAGCTGTTCTACCCCACAGTCCCACCATGACTGTCCTTGACACACTTCATCATAGCTGTCCTTTCACTCAGACCTTCCTTTAAGCACACACAGGTCATCCATGACCCCTGGCCTTACACACAGAGCCTGTCCTAACCACGTCAGGTCAGTCCATGAGCTGTCCTTATCACACAGAGCTGTCGCTAAATCTCAACAGTCAGTCCATACTGTACCTTGTGCACTCAGTGCTGTCAATACACATAGTCATCCATAACGTCCTTTCCACACAAGCTTCCTTGACACACAGTTCAAGTCCGTGAGCTTCCCTAGCACACAGGTCAGTCCATGACTGCTTTACCACATAGTTGCAGTCCCATGAGCTGTCCTTGCACACTCATCCATGAGCTTCCTACCACATAGCTAAGGCCCATGAGCTGTCCTTGCACAAGGCTGTCCTTACCACACAGGTGCCAGTCCATGATCTGTCCTGGACGAATAGTCATCCATAGCTTTTCCTTACCACTAGGACATCCATGAGCTGTCCTTACAACATAGGTCAGTCCATATCTTCCTTGTCACACAAAGCTTCCTTACCGACGACAGGTCATCCATGAGCTGTCCTTACCACACAGGTCAGTCCATCGCTGTCCTTCACCACATAGGTCAGCTCCATAGCTGTCCTTGGACACACAACTTCCATATGCTCCGGGTTCACACAGACTCTCCTTACCACTCAGTTCAGTCCAGGAGCCTGTCCTTACCCACACAGTCATCCATAAGCAGTCTTGTCACACAACTTCCTTATCACACAAGTTCATTCTTGAGCTGTCCTTAGCACACAGGCCAGTCCATTAACTGTCCTTACCACACATCAATAATCCATCAGCTTCCTACATACAGTCACCCATGACGTCCCTGACAACAACCGGACTTTCGTACCGACACATGACAGCCAATACTTTCGTACCACACAGGTCCAGATCCATAGCTATCCGTGAAACACAGTCCATCATTAGGCTTCATTAACACCCGTCAGGTCCCATGGAGCTGTCCCTGACTCACAGGTCAGTCCATCACTGTTCTTTTACCACACAGTCAATTCCATAGTCTTCCTGGCACACAGAGCTTCCGTTGACACAGCAGTGTCAGTCCAGGACTGTCCTTGCTAACAGGAGAGCTTTCCTGACCACCACAGGTCAGTCCATCAGCTGTCCTTGTCAACAACAGACTGTCCTGACACACAGAGCAGGCCATGAGGCTTCCCTTACACGATAGTCAGTCCATGAGCTGTCCTTACCACATTAGGCAGTCCTTAGCTTCCTTACCACAGCAGGCAGTCCATGACTGTCCTTGACAACAGAGCTGTCCTTGTCCACACAGAGCTGTCCTTACCACAAGAGTCATCCTGTAGCTGTCCCGTTATCACACAGCAGTCCATACTGTCCTGTCACACTAGACTGTTCTTGATCACACAGTCAGATCCATGAAGCGGTTCCGTATCACACACGTCGGTTTTTTTTTCCAATAGTTTCATTGACTGTCCATACCACACAGGACATCCATGCAGCTGTCCTTGTCACACAGAGCGGTCCTTATCACACAGACAGATCCAGGACCTTCCTTGTCCACAGACGTCTAACATGAGCTTCCTTACCACACATATGTCAGCTCATGAGCTGTCCTAGTCACACAGAGCTTCCTTATCACACAGGCCAGTCCATATCATTCCTTACCACACAGGTGAGCCATGATCTGTCCTTACCACATCAGGTCACCATGAGCTTCCATTTCAACACGAACGTCATCCATAGCATTCCTTACCAACTTAGCTCATCCATGAGCTTCCCGTGACACACAGTCAGATCGCTGACTGTCCTAGCACACAGGTCAGATCAATGCGCTTCCTTTGAACACAGTCGTTCCATCACGTCCTTACCCTCAAGGTCAGTCCATGAGCTGTCCATTGTCACATCAGAGCTGTCCTTGACACACATCATAATCCCCATGGACTGTCCTACCACACAAGAGAGCTGTCCCATTTACAAACAGGTCATTCATTGACTGTCCTTACCACAGAAGGGACAGTTCTATGATCGTGTCCTTACCACATAGGTCAGTCCATGAGCTGTCCATAAGCTGTCCTTTTTTCACAGAGGAGGTCCATACCAAACATTCATCCATGACTGCCTTATACCGACACTGAGGTCATTCCATGAGCTGTCCTTGAGACACGACGTCCATAAGCGGTCCTGTCACACAGGAAGCTTGGTCCTTACCACACAGTCAATCCATGTAGCATCCGTACCAATCGAGGTCAGTCCATGAGCTGTCCTTGTCACACAATGTCCTTATCATCACAGTCATCCATGAACCTGTCCTTGTCACAACGTCATCACCAGAGCTTCGTACACACAGCGTCAGTCCATAGCGTGTCCTTGTCACACAAACGGTCCGTATCACACAGTCAGGCCAAAGGAACGTCCTTACAACACAGGTGAGGACCATGACTTACCTTACAACGACATCATGCCCATGACTTCCTTGACACACACAGCTTGTTCGTACCACACAGTCAGTCCATACTGTCCGTATCACACAGTCAGATCCATAGCTGTTCGTACCACAGAGATCAGTCTGGAGCTGTCGGTCCGTGACAACACCAGGTCATCCTTAGCTGTCCTAGCACACATGTCAGTCCTATAGCTGTCCTTGATCACAGCACATTCCATCACTTCCTTACCGCTACTGGTCAGTCCATGACTCCTTGTCCCAAACCAACAAGCTCTCCTTGACACACAGTCAGTCCTGAGCTGGTCCGTAGTCAGACAGACTGTCCTTATCACACAGGGTCAGTCCATAAGCTATCCGTTGTGCACACAAGAGCTGTCCTTGACATCACATCAGTCCATGAGCTGTCCGTACCATATAGGCTCATCTCATGACTGTCCCTTACCACATAGGTTCATCCATAGCTGGTCCTTGTCAACAGTCAGGTCCATGAGCTGTATGCTTACCACATAGGTACAGTCCATGACCTGTCCCTTTGTCACAAAACAGGTCAATCCATGTGCTGTCCTGACACAGATCTCCTGCAGATGTACTTGACCACACACGGCATTCATGAGCTGTCGTTGACACACAGAGCTGTTCTTGCACACATTCAGTCCGAGCTTTTCTAACACCATAGAAGCTGACCCTACCAACACAGGTACGTCCAGACGTCCCTTGTCACACAGAGCTGTCCTGACCACACGAGGGCAGCCATGAGATGTCCTTGTCACACAGAGCGAGTCCTTACCACACAGGTCAGTCTATGAGCTGTCCGTACCAACACAAAAAGGGGACCACCATCCCATGAGCTCCTTACCACTTAGGGGGGGGGGCTCAGTCCATGAGCTGTTCGTACCACACAGGTCGTCCATGAGCCTGTCCTTGAACACACAGGCATCCATGGATCGAGTCCTTTTCTCACAGACCTTCCTATCCACACAGGTCATCCTGATCTTCCTTTACACACAACTGTCCTGATCAACACAGGTCATCCATGACATTGCTTATCACACAGAAGCTGTCCTAATCTCACATCAGGCCCATGAGCTTCCTTGCACACAAGCTCCTTGCGACACATAGGTCATCCCATGAGCCGTCCTTGTCACACAGACTGTCCTTGGCCACACAGTCATCCTTGGCTTCCTTATCACACTTCATCCATAAGACTGTCTTTACCACATAGGTCAGATCCCATGACTTTTCCTGTGTCCACACCTCATCCATATCTGTCCTACCACATCGTTATGTCCCTACCTGTCCTGCACAGGCTGTCTTACTACACTAGTCATCCAGTGAGCTTGTCCTTACCACATATGTCATCCATGAGCTGTCCTTACACATAACATCCATGAGCTTCCTTACAACATTGTCATCCATGACGGTCCTTGTCACACAGAGCAGTCCTTACATCACTAGTCAGTTCCATAGCGGAACCTTACCACAAAGGGCTGGTCCATGAGCAGTACTTACCGACAAGACAGGTCTGTCCATGAGCTGTCCTTCACCACATAGGCAAGTCATGAGCGTCCTTGACACACAGAGATGTCCTTAAGGCTCTGTCCTTGTCACACTGACTATCCTTGACCACACATTTCAGTCCATACTGTCCTTATCACACCATCATCCATAACTGTCCATGTCACACAGAGCTTCCTTATCACACAGTTTCATCCATGACTGTCCTTATCACACAGGCCATCCATAGCTGTCCTTACCTCTCAGGTCAATCCTTCACGTTCCTTACCTATACATGGTCACCCATGAGCTTTCCCTGACCCACGGACTTTCGTACCAGCACAGACAGACCATGAGCTGTTCGACCACTCATCAGTCCCCTGAGCTATCCGGGACACACAGGCAGTCCATGAGCGATCCTTATCATACAGGGCAGTCCATACTGTCCTACACACAGTCATTCCATCACTGGCTTACCACACAGGTCATCCATGAGCTTGTCCTTGTTCACCCAAAGCGGGTCCTTACACACAGGTCAGTTCCATACTGTCCCTTGTTCATACAACTTCCTTAAACAACAGTTCAAGGAGTCAGTCCCATAGCTGTCATTGTCCCCAGACTTCCTTGACACACAGGTCAGTCCATGTGCTTTCCTTACCACAAGGAGTCTCCCATGAGCGGTCCCTTACGCACATAGTCAGATCCATGACGTTCCTTACACACAGGTCAGTCACATGAGACTTCCTTGACACACAGAGCTGTCTGTCTCACAGAGCTTCCTACACACATATCTTCCATGACCTCCTGATCACCACATGCAGTCCAGTAGCATGTCCTGTGTCCACACAGGAGCGTTCTTACACTCCGGTCAGACCAGGAGCTTCCGTAATCAATCACGTTCATTCATAGTGCATGAGACTGTCCTACCACACAGGTCCAGCCATGAGCTGTTCCTTTCACACATAGCGGTCCTTATCACACAGGTCAGATCCATGACTTTCCTTACCACTCATCATCCATGACTGTCCTTACCACACATGGCATCCATTGACTGTCCTTACCACACAGGCAGTCCCATGACTGTCCTTACCACACAGGTCAGCCCATGAGCTGTGTCGGTACACACAGAGCTTTTTTCGTACCACAGAGGTCATCCTTAATGAGCTTCCTGTATCAAACAGGTCAGGCCATGAGCTGTTTTGTACCACACATGAGTCATCCGTGAGCTGGTCCGTGACACTCAGTCAGACCATGACTCTCTTTATCTACACATGATAAGTCCATAGAGCTTCATTGGATCACTCAGGTCATTCCATTACTGTCCGTGTCACACAGTCAATCATAGCTGTCCCTTGTCACACAGAGCTGCCTTGACACACAGGTCATCTATGAGCTTCCTTGTTCACACAGACTCTCCTACCATACCAGTCAGGCCAGGACTGTCCTGGTCACACAAGAGCTGTCCTTACCACACAGTCCGTCCATGAGCGTCCTTGTCACACATATGCTGTCCTTGACTCACAATCATCCCATTAACTTCCATGGCCACAAGTGCGCTCCTTACCAACAGGTCAGTCGATAGCTGCTCCCTTGATCACACGACTTCCTTGACACACAGTCCTGTCCATGAGCTGTCCTTTCCACACCGTCAGTCAGAGCTTCCATACCACATAGGGGTCAGTCCTTGGACTGTCCTTTTCACACCTTCAGTCCGTGTATCTTCCTTACCACACAGTCATGCCCATGACTTCCTACACACAGGACAGATCCTAGCTGGTCTTGTCAGCACAGAGCTGTCCTTTCACCACACAGTCATCCATACTGTCCTTACACATAGTCCAGTCCAGAGCTTCCTTACCACGCAGTCATCCATTGCTGTCCTACCACACAGTTCAGTGCCAGACTTTCATGTCACACAGAGCTGATCCCTTAACACACTCAGGACATAGCGTCCCTTTACCACTTAGTCATCTATGACTGCCTTATCACACATCAGCAATGACTGATCCGTACCCACATCAGCCATACGGTCCTAACCACACAGGCTCCATGACAGTCTTATCACACACGTCATCCATAGCTGTCCATGTGCCACACAGTCATCATGAGCTGTCCGTGACACACATGGTCATCCATGACTGTCCCTACACACAGTCTTTCAGTGGAACTGCCTTACAACACAGGTCAGTCCATGAGCTTCCCTTATCAAAAGGTCATCCATTTAGCTTTCCTATCACACAGGGGATCCATGACTGTCCTTACCACACATCATCCATGACGTCCCTACCACACAGTCAGTTCCATGACCTGTCCTTATCACATAGGTCTGTCCCATGACTTCCCTTTACCACTCAGGTCAATCCCTGACTGTCCTACAACACAGGTCTTCCAGACTGCCTTGACCCACAGTCTGTCCATGGACGATCCTTGTCACACAGTCAGTCCATGAGCTTTCCGTGACCCACGGTCAGTCCCCTTGACTGTCCCTTATCACACATCAGGCCATGAGCTCTCCTTATGAAATAGTCATCCATGAGCTTCATTTACCACACAGTCAGTCCATGACTGTCCTTACCACACAGGTCATCCATGATCTTCCTTGATCCAATTAGACTTCCTTGAGCTGTCCTTACCACACAGTATCAGTCCCATGAACTGTCCTTAAACCAACAGATCAGGTCATCAAGTGAGCTGTCCCTTACCACACAGGTCATCCAGAGCTGGTCGCGACCACACAGGCAGTTCCATGACTGTCCTTACCACACATCAGTCCATAGCTGACCTTACCACACAGTCCAGTCCATACTGTCCCCTGACCCCCTATGTCCATCCATAGCTGTCCTTGAAACCCACGGGTCATCAGTACTTCCTGGGACCCACGGTCTGTCCATTACTGGTCCTTGACCCACAGTTCATCCATGACTTAACTAGGTCACAGTAAACTGAGACTTGTCACAGTAAGCCGCGGTGAAATTAGAGGCAAACTCCTTCATAAGTCGTATACACCACAATAATGATGCTTGGGTCCACCGGGGACAAGTCTGTTCCATCATCACAGAAATTCTATTCCGTCATTGTAGTCAAGATATATGCTGCCTGCTTTCACTTTATATCGACGGCGGGGTCATGTCACTATCGCTATCAATGTGGTGGTTCAATCCGGTATGGTAATATACAGATTAAGAGAGAAGAGAAGACAGGAGAGTTGATTCATTGATCAGTACCTATTCCCACCGGTAGCTGATAACGAAGGTTTTTTTTTTCCATTCTGCTTGGATACCCTCCCCTCAAATAAGAAAGTAAATACGCAAACTGTTTTAACACTATAACACTGTGAGGATTCATATTACATTGACCATAGCAAAAGCTTATAACAACACACACACACACACACACATTACCACGCACCACGCACGCACGCACTGCACGCACGCACGCACGCACGTACACCACATACACAACTGCACACTATTATGGAGCCGATATCCAACATCAGGTACGGCATGAGTTATGTGTGACGTCATTTTGTTCACCAGGCCAGTCCAGAGGCGGGCTACTGACCAATACAGACTGCACCTGCATCAACTCTGCTCACTACGAGGACGGCGACGTAGGCATTCCCTGTCCCGCTACAGTTGTGCTCTTGTCAGCACGCAGGAGGCCAGAGATCCCCTCACCGAGTCCCACACACACACAAACACAACACAGCACACTCACACACAACACACACACATACACACACACAATACACACACAACAAACGCACCACACACACACACACACACACGACACACTCACGCACACAAGCCTCGTGCGCTGTGCACACACACACACACACTCACACACAACAGGACACACACAGCACACACACACACAACACACGACACAAATATGCACCCATACACACAGATTAGACAGATCCAGCACACACACACAAAACTACACCACACACAAACAGGACACACACACACACACACAAAATATCAACACCACACACACACACACAGATCATACAATCCACACACACTCACACACACACACTCACTCTCTCACACTGATAGACATAAATCCACACAGGAACTACACACTTCACCTCACACACATCACAGCACACACACACTCGCGCGCGCGCGCTGCGCGCCGCGCGCACGCCCGCACACCAACGACCTGCAGTGGGCCCCAGACGTGTTGTGAAAACATTTGATGACTCCGCATGGGCCAGACTCCTTCATTTCCTCACGGTGAGGGCATCTCGCACGCTGCCAGTCATGGCCACACGGTGATGCGTTCCTCGCAGCGCTGCATGTCCATTTCCACGTCGCGGTGATGTCTCTCGGCAGCGCTGCCTGCCTGTTCCACCGGGTTGAGTGGCTCTCTCTGCACGCTGCTGTCAGGTTCCACGCGTGATGGCATCTCTGCAGCGCTGCTGTCAATTTCCTCCGGGTGATGGCAGCTCTGCAGCCTGCCTGTCATTTCCACGCGTAGTGCATCTCTGCAGCGCTGCCTGTCATTTCACCGTGAGTGCGGCGTATGCAGCGCTGCCTTCATTTCCACGCGGGATGGCATCTCGCAGCGCTTGCGCGTGGACCACAGCCTAAGAGGGACAACTATCCGTGGCTACAATTTAATGTCCGACTCTGATACTGGTAGAAGTGAGGTACAGATTTTGCATGTAAACTGATGATATATGCGGAAGAGGAAAACAGGTCTGATATCCATCAATTGAAGGAGAAAAACATCCTGAACTCGATACAATGAGGAATCCAGTCTGATATTTCATCAAGGAAGGAAAACAGATCGATATCCATCTATGAGAAAACAGTGCTGATATTCACAATGATGGAAAAATCCTATATCCATCAATGAAGAAAACATGTCTCGAAATCCACCATGGAGAAATCAGTCTGTTATCCATGCAAGCGTTCACGACGTGGATATCGGTTTGTTTGATATCCACAAGTATGCCAGTGCTAGCTACACTAACATGACTGGGAGAATAAATGCCATCTAGGCCACTCAACATGACTGAAAGTTATGCCAGTCTAGCTAGCACATCATGACTAGAAGTATGGCCATTCTAGCTACTCTAACATGACTGAGAAGTTGGCCTTCGAGAGTACTCTCACATACTGTAGAAGTAAGGCCATATCTAGCAGCAGTTCAGATTCTGGTTGTCCAAGCCTACAATGCTCGCCATGGAGTTAGCGAGGGGCTTTTGTGGGCACCCTGCTTATGATAAACAGCGATCATGGTCAGTTGGACTAAATAAGGAGAGTACCATAACCGAAAGGCAATGTAGAGGCCATGACAAGAGGCTTCATGCCGCAACAGGTCAAGGAAAATTGCTATGTGGTCAAATCCCGTCATGCTTAGGCTCGACGAAGGCGCCAGTCCATCAGCGTTGCATATGCAGTGTGACAGCCGCACCAACAATATGTCTGACATCCTTGGATGTCCAAGATTCCATGCCTGGATCTCCCGGCCCCCTTAAATTTTTGGTCAGAGCTGAACACGTGTCCTGACATACGGTTTCTTCTCGGATAGCTTTGGGTGCCCACCATAGTTCCGAAACTTTCTTCCCATACACACGATAGCTTTCTTTTTGTGTCTGGTTGTTGTTGTTTGTGTGTGGTGGTTGGGTGTTGTGTTGTGTGTGTGGATGTGTGTTGTGTGAGTGAGAAGAAGAGAGAGAGAGAGAGAAGAGAAGAGAGTAGTCACCCTCCAAAAACCCGATGACTTGGCATATGAAAGATCTGGAGGCCAGTTGAACATCTTGATGAACTAATCAGATACTTTGCCACATCAGGTCGAGTCCTTTTTGTCAAGCCTTAACCTCTGTAATAACCCCCAAATGTCAGTGCATCCTCGAATTAGCCAACTTTCCCCGGATACCCACTTTTGATTGAACACCCTGGTATTCATTTTTTTTTTTGGTGAATATCTGTTCAACCGGACCGCCAGGATAGACAAGTTTTTCCCCCTCCAGTGAAATAGCTATGTCCTATAAATGACTGATTCAATCGCTTTGGCTCTATTACAGGTGGCATTAAATGAGAAGGTGAAGGGCTACGTGCACGGTGTGAACAGTGGTGTAAGGTTAAGGTCTAGTACAGTGGTTGGTACATGGGAAGGTAAGTCCGAGTATACATTGGGTGGTACAGTGGTGAAGGTAAGTTCTATAACAATGTGATTACAGGGTTGAAGCGATATACTGGGTGATACATGGGAAATGAAAGTCTATATACCTAGATGGGTATACAGTGGTGAAGGGTGAAGGTCTATATACAGGTGATATACATGTGTAAGTTATCTATATACAGGTGGATACAAGTGTAAGGTGAAGGTCCTTTATACAGTGGCGATACAGTGTGAAGTAATCTATATACAGGGGTGTATACAGGTGGTGAAGGTGAAATCTATATAAGTGTTAAGGTGAATCGCTATATACAGTGGTGGATACAGTTAAGGTAAGGCTGTATGCAGTGGGTGGTGAATGAAGGTCTATATCATGAGGTGGTAAGTGATAAGGTGAAGTCTATAATGCAGTGTGGTGCGAGTGAAGGGTCTGTATCAGTGTGTAAAGTGAAGTCTGTTCAGGTGGGTGGACAGTGGTGTAGGGAAGACTTGTTTGCAGGATGGATGTAATGGTGAATGAAGGTGAAGGTCCTATGCAGTGGTTGAGGTGTAATCTGTAGCATGGTGATGAAGTATAAATGCAGTTGGGTGAAGGTGAATGTCTATGAAGTTCAGGTGGGTGACAGTGATGAAATTGAAGGTCTGTGTCAGCTGGGTGTGAAGGAAAGGTCTTGTTCAGTGAGTGTGAAGTAAGGGTCTCGTGCAGTGGTGGTGGAAGTAAGGTACTGGTGTGGCAGGTGGTGTGGAAGTGAAGTGTCTGTGTGCAGTGGGTAGGTGAAGTGAAAGGTAATGTGTGCAGTGTGATAAGAAAGTCGGTGTGCATGTTGTATAAGTGAAGTCAGTGAGGCAGTGGGTGATAAGTGTGAAAGTCCTGTGTTGCATGTGGTGATGTCAGTCTATCTAAAAATGCCCCAGTTTTGAAATAAGTCTTGTGCAGGTGTGGTTAAAGGTGAAGGTCTTATTGCAGGTGGGTCGAAACCCGTGAGGTAACAGGTCAAAGGGCCCCAAAGTCCACGCTTATCCGTGACCTCATACCCCCTGAGATGGATACACGGGGATGTGCCTTCTACAATGCTCAGCGCACGTCCTCCATGCATCCTCCGCAAGTCTGTCTGTCCGGTCGGTCCGACGTCCGTCCCATCCATCAATCCATCTTCCGTCCGTCCTGTCTGTCTCCCTGTCTAGTACTCTGTCTCTCTGTCTGTCTGCCTTTTGTCGGACCATATCCTACTCCTGTGACTCCCCTGCTTCTTGCTCTCTCTTCACTCTCTCTCCGCTTTCTCCACACACACACACACAACACACACACACACACACACACATTCACACTCACACACACACACACACACACATTCACTATATATGCCATTCAATTTAGAATAAGTACCATTCCTTACCACAGCCTTGAGACCGTCGTAAGTTTTCATCGTGTGATTAACAGTGATTTTGATTGTAATATACTCCTCCATCAAATTGAACCCTCGCACTGAGTCATTTAAATACAGCAATTGGTGCACCATATACGAAATTATCTACACCAGTAACACCTCCTTCATAAAACTCTCTCTCTCTCGTCTCACTCTCTCTCTCTCTCTCTCACTCTCTCTCTCTCTCTCATAACACATGCTCGCGCTTAAATCATCACACACACACACATGCAACGCACGCACGCACACACGCACACTACATACGCACACGGCACACACACACACACACACCCACACACACACACATCACACACACACACGCACAGCACAGCAACCCCCCCCCCCCCCCTGCCCCCACCCGCCCACAACACCCACAAATGCATCCAATCCACCAATACATTTTAGCTTTGTACTTTGTTTCAGATCCGGATACCACGCGCTCAGCGTACAACATACACACACCACTACACACACACACTCACACACACACAACACACACACACACAACACACACAGACCACACACCAACACACACACACACACACACCCACAGCGACGACACACCACACACACACATAAACCACACGCACACACAAACGACACACAAACACACACACACACACACACACACACACACACACACACGGACACACACACGCACACACACAAGACAGCCACTTTCACGCGCGCACATCACACACCACACACACACACACTCACACCCTCATCAACACAACGCACACACACGCACTGCACACACACACACACACACACACACACATACACACACACACACAACACACACACACACACACCACACACACACACACGCGCTCGCGCCGCTCACACACGACACGCTAGCATGCGCGCACGCACGCATACAACACACACACACATATAAACACCACACACACAGACACACATCACACACACTCCCACACACACAGCACACACACACACACACACTCACACTAATGGCCTTTACCTCCTGTTCTGTTTGTTATGCTGTTATATGCAGGTACTCTTCACGCCTCAATTCCCTTAACACATATTACACCAAACTACACATACACACACATGCACGCGCAACTCACAACTCGCTCGCTCGCACGCCGTCTACCATATGAACATCACACATGCGGTTCTGCTTATGTTAATAACTATCTGCACTATTAACTCTTTCGGCAGCGTTCGCTTCTGTCACAGCCATTCACACGTAATCTGGTCAGACCTAACCCATACTGAAATTATCAAAAGATCTTGTACATAGTAATCAGACGACTAGTTCCGTCTGCTGAGTGTTACAGATGCTTTCCGAAGTGTAAACTGCTGTATTACGGATTAGTTGCTAAGTTTAGTTTTGCTTAGAATCAATAATAATATAATAATAATACTAATAATAATAATGTATGGATGGTATATAGGCGCAAAGCTGTGGATCTACGCAGTGCGCTCAGCACTCACACAAACTCGTAACTCGCCACTAACAGTGTTCACACACACACACACACACACACACACCAACTCACTCACACAACACACACACATCAATCACACACTACACCCACACACATGCCTTAAATTTAACGTGATTTTTGTGAGGTGTGGGGAGGAAGACTGGGGTAGAAGAGTGTTTAAGTGGTGTAGGTTGGTGAGATTAGTGATATCATGAGATATGTGCATTCATGACCAAGTCAGATCGCTGTGACAGGCGTTTTGGCCAGCAAAGAGATAAATTCAACACACACAAAATGACAAAGACATTCAAATTGTATATCATTAAATGTACTAACGCCTCTTTTATATTTTCAACATTTTTTGTTTCTTCATAATCTTTTCAATTGTTGTTGCTTTTTATTGTAAAACTATTCACTAAATCCTCAAAAAAAAGTTTGAAAAAAATTAAGCTTACTTATCAGAATACAATACCTCGAATCCGCTGGTAAAAATAATTTTTAAACCACAAAGTAAGTTTCCTAGTCATATGAACAGTATTAGGTCCAATTTGCACTACCCTCTGTGAAATGCGAATGAATACGGCCTGCCACCGCATTTACATAAACGAAGTCCGGCCTTTGACAGTTTAAACTGCATTAATACACTCCTCACTGTTTGGTAGTTATAAAGGTGCTGGTGACAGCCACGGTCTGCAAGTTGGTAAGTCTAAAGGGCTGTCACTTTGCCTGAATTGACGTCGTTGTTGAGTGTATCTAAAATCGGAAATCCGCGATGCTTAAACTATCGCTCAACGCCATGAGTTTTTGGTCTGACACCATAGATAATCAAGAGACCCCAGTTGCAGGAACTGTGCAGGAACGTCCTTTGCGTAGTTAGGAGGGAGGGGGCGAGGTGTCCTATGTTGGTAGAGGAAGGGGACAGAGGAGATAGTGACCAGTTTTTGAGTAAAGAAGGTGGACAGAGGAAGATAGCGAACCTTGTTGGGAGAGAGGATTGGAATCTGGGGTCCTAATTTGAAGAGCAGTGGTCCTCTGGTAAGGTGGATGGTTAGGGCCCACTCAAGAGCCACAAACGTGCAACTGTGTATGTTGGACTGAGGCTGGGTAGTGTTTTATTTGTAAGTGGGGGATGGGAATTGGGGATGGTGTGGATGGTCATGTTCGATTTGTGGAATGGGACTAGGGAGGGGCTGGCAGAGGTAACAACTACCCGATCTGCCAGCCCCCTCCCCTAGTCCCATTCCCCACAAACCAACAGGCACCCATCCACACCATCCCAACCCAGCCCCCACTTACAACAAATAACACACTACCCCACCTCAGTACCCAAAAGACACATTCTGCACGTTTGTGGCTCGGTCTAGGCCCACGAGCCATCCACCCTTTGTCCCACAAGACCAACGCCCTCCCTCTCCCCAAAAAAGACAACTGCCCTCATCCTCTATCCAAAACAGATCCCACTAGCCGTCTCTTCCCCCTTCCTTCTATCCAAACATCCACGATCCTCCCTCTGTCCCCCTCCTCTACCCAACAATAGACCACTGCCCCCTCCCACCCCTAACATACGCTAAGACCGTTCACTGCTCCAGTAAAGCAAACTGGCTCTTGATTAATCTAATGATGTTAAAGGGGCAACAAAACTCACTGGCGTTGATCCAATTTATAGCATCCGCTGGATTTCCATTTTTTAGATGACAAAAAACGACGTCCAATTCGAGGCAATGCTCAGCCCTTTAGATCTACCATACATAGCAGACCTGGCAGTCCACAGCCCTTTAGGTCTACCATACAGTCAGACCGGTATAATCCGTGTAAACAATCTAAGCCTCTCGTTAGATGTAAAAGAGCTGCGCAGCCGGACGCATTGCATTTCACTAGCGTAGTGGAGCCTCAAAGGGACCCGAATACGTCCATATGACTCCGGAAAAACATACTTTTGGATTACAACATTATTCTTCCAATCGATTATCGGGATTGTTTCCCTGAAGAATATGCTTAATCCGTTTATCAACTTTTTATTTTGAGGATTTAGGATATATTTTACAAATAATAAAGCAACAACAAGTAAGCATCATAAAACAAAAACTGTTGACAAGATTAAAAGAGAGTTAGTAACTTTCAAGATATACATATTTTGTATGCTTTTGTCATATTTGTGTGTGTTGATTTATCTTTGATGGCCAAAACACCTTCACACGATATTACTTTGTCCATAACTTGCACCTACCTCTCATGCAGATCACCCTACATCTCACCACCCTACTCTCCAAACAACTCTCTCACCCAACCAGTCTCCTCCCACCCACCTCACAAAATCCAAGTTCAAAAATTTACACACGGTGTGATGTAGTGTGTGTGTTGTGGGTGGTGTGTTTGTGGTTGTGGTGGGGTGTTTGTTGACCATTGAGGGCGAGTGTTTGAGTGTGTGCTGACCATGGATATAGATCCCTAAGAATTGCGCTATAAAAAAATCCATACTTTATATTATATGATTTATTATTATTATTATTAGGGTTATTAGCACAAACTAACTACAACAAAACCGTCAATACAGCAGTTCAACTTCGAAGCATCTGTAACAATACAGCAACCGACCATCGTTGAGTCAGGTACTAATCTGTGATAAATGCAGATGTGTGTGAGTCGACAGTGAATGTGGAATCTGTGACAACGAACGGCTGCGTAAGAGTTAATAGTCATAATATAGTATCATAAGCGACGCAGGGTCATGTCATATTAAGACGGCTGCAGCGTGTGTGTGCGCGTGCATTGGTGTAATTGTCGTGGTTGTACATATTTATGGAAGAGCCGTAGATACATGCATCTAACAACCTAACAACTAACCAGAGAATCCTAGATGTGTGGGGTGTTGGTGTGGGTGTTGGGTGTTTGTGGTGTTGTGGTGTGTTTTTCTAAGTTTGTGTGTGTAATGCTGCGTGCGCCATGCCGTGGGTTTAGCGCGCGCGCGCGTGGGTGTGTGTGCGTGTTGGATGTGTGGTGTGTTGTGTATGTGTGTAGTTGTGTGTGGTGTGGTGATGCGTTGTGTGCTTGTTGTGTGTTCGTGTGTGTTGTTGTGAGTTGTGTGCGCGCGTGTTCCGATTGGTGTGTGCGTGTGGGTGCTGTGTGTTGTGTGTGGTGGTGTGTGTGTGTGTGCTTGTTTGTGTGTATGTCTTTGTGCGTGTGGGTATTGTGTTTGCGTGTGTGTGTGTGGGTTGTGTGTGTGTTTGTGTGTGGCTATGTGTGTGTGTAGTTTTGTGTTTTGTGGTTGTGTGTGCTGATGTGTGCTGTGGTGTTAGTGTGTAGCCTGACAGGCGATGATCCAGCATCTAAACAAATACAAAGCAAAAAGTATTGGTGATTGTGCAGTTGTTGTTGTAGGGGGGGGGCCAGCGTCGTGCGTTGGTGTTGGGTTTGTGTGTTTGTTTGTGTGTTGTCGTGCGTATGTGGTCGTGTTGCGGTGCGTGCGTGCATTGTGTGTGTGTGTTGTTTAAGCGAGCATTGATGAGATGTAAAGAAAGAGAGAGAAAGAGAGAGAAGAAGAAAGAGTTTTATCGATGAGTGTTACTGCGGTAATTAATCCGTATATGGCACATATCTTGCTTATTAATGTCCTCATGCCAGTCAATTCTGAACGAATATATAATCACAAATCTCTGTTAATCACCAAATGAAAACATTACGACGGTCCCACGGCGCTGAAGCATTGATACTTACTATCAATTGAATGCGCCATAAATAGATAATGTGTTGTTGTGTTGTGTTGTGTTGGTTGTGTGTGTGTGTGTTGTGGGTGTGTGTGTGGAATAAAAAAGAATGTGAAAGAGAGAGCAAAAATAAGGATAACAGGAGAGGAATGGACTACAAACAGGCAGACAGACAGAAGGACAGAGCAGACAGACAGACAGACAGACGGACGGACGACGATTGAGATGGGACGCGACGGTCGGGACAGACAGACAGCCAACTTGCGGCCAGACTGCCTGAGATACGCTGACATAGTAAATGGCAACATCCCCCGAGCCTCATCCATCCCTCAGGTAAGAGTACGGCATAACGTGGACAGGTGGGCCCTTTGTCCTTACCTCCCCGTCGACCCCACCGCACACAGACCGTCACCTTCATCACCCACCTGCACACAGAACTTCACTTCATCACCACCGCATAGAAACTCACTTCACCACCCACCTGCACACAACTTCACTGCAATCACCCACCCACACAGACCTTCACCTTCACACACACCTGCACCAGACCTTCCACCTTCATCACCCACCTGCACACATACCTGCACCCTTCACCACCCACCGCATCCCAGACCGTCATCCTAGCACCACCCACCTCACACAGACCTTCCACCTTCACCACCCCACCTCACACAGACCTTCACCCTCACCACTCACCTGCACACAGACCTTTACCTTCACCACCCACCTCCACAGCCTCACCTCTCCTCCGACCACCCTCCCATATAGACATTCACCTTCACCACCAACCTGCATATAACCTTCTATCATCCCACCGGCATACAGACTTTCACCTTCACCACCCCCATGCATTAGAACCTGCACTCTTCATCACTTCACCAGCCACCCTGCACACAGACCTTGCCACCTACACCACCTTCCACTCCAACCTGCTACTCAGACCATCCACCTTTCCACCCACCTGCATACAGACCTAAAACCTTCACAACCCACCTGTGTTAGACCTTCACCTATCACCTTCCCACCTCCTGCATATTACCTCACCGTCACCACCCACCTAGCATACAGGGATCCTTCACCTTCACAGCCTTACCCCACCAGTATATAGACCTTCACCTTCACCCACCTCTAATTTAGACTTCACTTCACCACCTGTAATCACCCACCTGTAATAATCCTCACCTTCACCACCTAGATCGCCCTACCAAGTAGTCAGACCTCACCTCAACCACCGTTTCCTACACCCCTTAAATAGACCTCACCTCACCACCTTGGATCAACACCTGAATAGAACCGCACCTTCTCCACCAGGATCACGCCATGCGTATATAGACCTCACTTTCACCACCTGTATCACCCACCTGTATTTTACCTTCATCGCACCTTTGAGCACCCACCGTATATTACCTTCTCCTTCTCCATACTGTACCACCACATGTATAGAGACCTCACCGTCACCCCTGTACCTCCCACCGGAATAGACCTTCACCGAGTCACCACCTTTACCAACCACCTGCAAGTACCGTCACCTTCCGCCAACTTCTACAGCCCTCCGTAACATAATCAAACGCGAGTGACAGCATTCAGTTTGTTGGACCACTACGATTCTACACTCGGGGACAAACATTTCTATCCTGCGGTCAGGGTGAACAAGAGCGACACTCCAATTATAAAGGTAGATCAGGTTTCCATTCCCAACTTGTACCCGGAATATATCGGGCTTTTAGAGAGCCACTGACTTTGGGAGTTTTTCAGATGATTATAGGCATGACCAAAAGTCCTCGACCTGAGTGTGGCAAAGGATTCTGATATTTCCATACAATTGAGGAATATCAACGGCCCCCAGAATCTAGCTTATACCAAGAAGCATCCGGGTTGTGCCGAGGGACGCTCTCTCTCGCTCTCTCTCTCTCACTCTCGCTCTCGCGATAACACACAACTATCAACACTCTCAACATATCACACTCACACAACAACACACATACACACAACACACACACACACACACAAAACAACAACAAAACAACAAAGAATGCTATCCTGTAGCGACTGAAAAGTCCTAGAAAATTATGTGGCACAAGACTTCAAGAAGAAACCGTTTGGTCAGACAAGTGATTCAGCTCTGACCCCGAGACCATTCCTAAGCCGGACGCATGCCTGAGACATGAATCTTGGACATCCAACGGATGTCAGAACATATGTTGTGTACGCCGGGCACGGAACCTGCACCCGCTAGATGGACGCACGCCTCACAGTCTCCTTCCTTGACGATGTGGACCCACATAGCAATTTACCCTTGACCTGATGCACGAGGAACGCTGTCACCTGGCCACTCTACATTTGCCTTTCATGTTTATGGTCCCTCCTTATTATAGTCCACCTACATCGATCGCTTGTTTCCATTCATCGATAACTGATCCAACAAAACCCTAGCCCTACCTCATGCGGCATGTGGGGCAGAAAACAGAATCTCTTAACTCTCTTGATTGCATACTCTAAGTCAGGTAAGTGACCTAATGCATACGTCGCATCAGGGAGTGGACAGAAAGCTTATCTTCTCTTCATGATGTTCTATACCATACTTCTCAGTGCATGTAGGGTTACCTAGAATGAAATACTTCCAGTCATGTTATGAACTAGACCTGCAATACACCTAGTCACTATCCCCACAATCCGAAGTCAGCGTGAACTATTGATGAGATCAACCTGTGTTCCTCCATTGTGTGATGCAACCTTTTGTCCCTTCTTAGGTGATCAACCTGCGTTTTCCCATCATTGATGAGATCAACCTTTTTTCCATCATTGATGATATCAGACCGGTTTTCCTTCATGATTGAATAACAGACCTTTTTTCCATCATTGCTTCGATAATCAGAACCGTTTCTCCATCATTGATGGACATCAGACCTGTTTTCCTTCAGCATATATAATCATTTGTAACATGGCAAAATCCTCTGTACCACTTCTACCATATCAGAAGCGACATAATTGTCAGCACGGTCCTAGTGGGCCTCTTAGCTGTGGTCCCACGCAGCGCTGCAGAGATGACCACTTCACTTCCCGCGTGGAACATGACCAGAGGCAGCGGCTGCAGAGATGCCACTCACCGCGTGGAACATGACAGGCTGCGCTGCCAGTTAGATGCCCACTCACCCCGCGTGAACATGACAGGCAGCGCTGCAGAGATCCACTCAACCTCGCGTGGAACATGACAGCACGGCTGCGAGAGATCTGTCCCGGATCACCCGCGTGGAACATGACAGCTCGGGGGCGCTGGCAGGAGACGTCCACTCACCCCGCTGGAACATGACAGGCAGCGCTGCAGTATACTGCCACTCTCCCCGCGAGTATGAGACATGAAAGGCATCCCCGCTGCTGCAGATGACGCCCCTCACCCCGTGGAACAGGACAGCAGCGCTGCAGAGATTGCCACTCACCCCGTGTGTGAACATGACAGGAGCAGTCCTGAAATGAGAGTCTCAAGTTCTTCCACACACCACACTCCTGGTGCCCCCCTGCATGCTGCTTGTGCTGGGCGTGCGCGCGAGCGCCGCGCGCGCGCGCGCGTGTTGTGGTGTGTGTGTGTGATGTGTGTGTGTTTTCCTGTGTGGATAAGTCTACATGTGAGTGTGGTTTGTGTGTGTGTGTGTGTGTTGGATCTGTCTACTCTGTGTGTTGTGTGTGCGGTGTGCCTATATTTTGTGTGTGTTGTGTGTGTGTGTGTGTGTGTGTGTGTGTGTGTGATTGTGTTGGATCTGTTCCCAAAAAACTCTGTGTGTTAATGTGTGTGCAATATAAATTTTTTTGTGATGGTGTGTTGGTGTTGGTGTGTGTTGTGTGGTGTGTTGTGTTGTGTGTTGGGGTGTGTGTGTGCAAAACATCATGCGCACGAGCGGCCTGTGTTGTTGTAGTAGTGGTGTGTGGTGTTGTTGTTGTGTGTTGTTTGTGGAGCGTCGTGTGTGTGTGTGGTTGTGAGTAGTGGATGTGTGGTTGTGTGTGTGTTGTGTGTGTGTGGGTGTGTGTGTGTGACCTCGCTGAGGATCTCCTGGCCGGCTGCTGACCCAACGCACACTGTAGCCCGGACCTAGGTCGCCATAGTCGCCGTCCTCGTATGTGAGCAGTGGTTGTCTGTGCAGATGTCTGTACTTGGTACGGTTGCGCCACTCCGGGCAATGGCCTGCCAGAACAGCCACCATGTGATATACGTTACAACATTACTCACACGTAGGCCAGTCCGGACTTCGTGTGTTTTTGCCTATGGATACCTCCGGCCAATCTCCCCCCTCACATATGTGCAGTTGGGTTGGGTTGTAAGTGGCGTGCGTGCGTGGTGCGTGCGATGCTGCGTGCGTGCGTGCGTGGTGTGTGTGTGTGTGTGTGTTGAATGGCTGTATTTGCTATGGTCACTTATATAATGAGATATCACAGTGTATTTTGTATAACATTTGTCCGATTTTCGTTCTGAGTCCGTGTAGGGAGGATGATCCTAGCAAATGAAAAAATACACCTTTTTATCTGCGACCCGTGGTGTGGAAGTACGACTGGTCAATGACTCAACTCTCGGGCTCTCGCCCTCTCTCTCTCGAATATTTGTATATGACCATCACAGATTGATCACACACATTGATTACAGAGATATGACTCTGGACCCCCGCGTGATAAATGAAAAGCAGCGCACAGATCCTCTTACTACAATGACGAATAGACATTTCTTGGATGATGACACAGACTTTTCGTGACCACAAACCTCATTACTTGTGTGTATTACGACGAATGAAGGAGTTTTGCCTCTATTTCACCCGGGCTGTACGGACCAAGCTCCCAGTTTACTGTGACAGTTACAGCTTCAGGACTGACCTGTGTGGGGAAAAAGCTAGGATGATGTGGAAAAAACAGCTCAGGGCTGACTTGTAAAACACTATGGGGGCCTTTTTGGAAAAGGGAACTCATGGACTCCCTTGGGGGGTAGGACAGCATCTGCCCCGTGGTAGGACGCTTGTTCAAGGGGCGCTCAGGGCTACTTTGGTAAGGGCAGCTATGGATGACCGTTGTGAAAAGGAAAAAGGCATGGACTGACCGTGATAAGGGCACCTGTGGACAAACAGTATGACCCTGTGTGGGAAGAACCCCAGGACGAAAGGGGGTGGTAAGGACAGTCTTGGGACGAAGTTAGACAGCTCGTGTTCAACACTCATGGGCGGGCCTTTTTGGTAAGGACATCTGGCGATTTTGTGGTAGGACCCTGTGGAAAAAACAGCTTTGGAAAAAAGCTCATGGGCGACCTTGTGGTAAGGGGCAAATCATGGACGGCCTATGTGGGAAGGGCACTCATGGACTGACCTTTTAAATTTTTGGTAAGGGCAGCTCAAGACCCCGGACCTGTGGTAAGGGCAGCTTGGGTTTACCCAAGGGCATATGACTGACCTTGTGAAAAAAACTCTGGATGACCCAAGGACAGTCATGGGCTGACTGGGAAGGACAGCTCTTTGACAAGGACAGCTCAGGACGACCTTGTGGGGGCTAGGAAGCCTTGTGAAAGGGGCAGCTCATGGACTGACCTGTTGATTTAAAAGGGCGCTCGGGGTGTGATAAGAAGCTCAGGAACTGACCTGTGTTGCAGCTTTTGTCAGTCTGGTGTGGTATAAGGACAGTCGGTGCAGGGCCCAGCTCCTTGGGGAATTCTGACCGTTGGGAGAAAAGCTATGGATGACTATTGGTAAGGGCAGCTCATGACTGCCTGTGTGTAAGGAACTCATGACGACCTTTTGGAAAGGCAGCTCTGGTGACAAGGACACTATGGCTGACCGGTGTAAACAGCCTGGGACGGAAAATTGTGGGAAAGGGGGAGCTCTTTGCAAGAAAACTAGGACGCCTGTGTGCCCAAACGCCTTGGGACGCCTAAAATGTGGAAGGACAACTCTGGGCCCGTGGAAGGAACCATGGGGTGACCTGTTGAAAAAACACCGGATGACCAAAAACATCATGGCGACCCCTTTGGGAAGGCAGCCATGGGCTTCCATGTGGGAAACATCATGAAATGACCTATGTGGTAAGGACAGCTCATGGACGACCTTGTGTAAGACACCCTGTGACAAGGGCACTCATGGGCTTAACTAGGGAAGGACAGTATTTCGACGTTTGGGCGGGAAACTCATGGCTGACCTATTGGGGAAGAAACCATGGGACCTTGAAAGGAAAACTCTGGGCATTGGCAAAAGTCTTGTACAAGGACACTCGGACACCTTGTTAAGGGAAATCTGGTGCAAGGACAGCTCAGGCTGACCTTGTGTTTGGGGCAGCTCTGGTTTTGGTAAACAGCTCATACACCTGGTTTTTTTAGACAGCTCTGTTGATAAGGGGCAATATACTGACCTGTTGTAAGGAAAATTCCTGTGGAAAAGGCATAAAACTAAAACCTTTGTTAAGGGGCATATACCGACCGTTGGTAAAAAGGAGGCGACTTTGGTAAGGACGTATACTACCTGTGTGGTAAGGGCATCAAACTGACCTGTGTGTAAGGGCATCTGTGTGAAAGGGCATTAGGACGGGGCCTTGTGGGAAAAGGAAAAGCCTGTGGGGAAAAACAATATTCTGACCTGTGTGGAGGGAACTCATGTGTAAGAAAAAGTAACTGACTGTGTAAGAAAATCTTGTTAAGACATAGGTGACCTTTGGGAAGGGCTTTAGAAACCTGTGT
>JAMYXO010001029.1:0-22500 GCA_033310375.1 Conus canariensis
ATTACAAACAGTTTATCGTTATAATTTTGATCATATAGTAATTTTCTGCCCAACACTTAAATGGAACAAAGCATATAATGATAGAAGGTTTATATGGACAGATGATAATATATATTTGA
Source organism: Conus canariensis (assembly GCA_033310375.1). Classification (NCBI taxonomy): domain Eukaryota; kingdom Metazoa; phylum Mollusca; class Gastropoda; order Neogastropoda; family Conidae; genus Conus; species Conus canariensis. The sequence continues at coordinate 120 of JAMYXO010001029.1, forward strand.
TTGATCCCAGCAATAAGCTGAGTGAGTGTTTAGAACACTTTTATAAATTGTTTGAGGGAATGCAGACACTATTTATTATAGATGACTGTTCGGCAGAAAGAGACATAGTTAAAAAGAGAAACACTTTGTCAAAACTAGCTTTCAGTGGAAGACATGCTGGGATAAGTGTGTGGATTCTATGTCAAAAATATAACTCAGTTTTAAAAGACTTTAGAGAGCAATTAAAGACTGTAGTTTTATTTCACATGAAAGACAGAGACGCATTTGATGAATGTATGCGTGAAAATGATGTTATTGAAGACGATCAAGAAAAACGAAGGATTAAGCAAAAACTAAAGTCTCAAAAGTTTTCTAAATTAGTGTTAAAAACAGATAATCCTACACATTATGTATGTTTGTAAAGTGTTTACTATTAGAGAACTATAAAATAGGCATTCTGGGTAAGCCAGCGGAGCAACAGCGAAACCGGCTTCAGCCGGTTGGAGCTGGCGGAGGTGGGTGAGCCAGAATGCCTATTTTATAGTTCTCTGCCGTTGAAGAAATAGTCATTCTTTAGTAGAAAGAAACTCGTGGAGAGCGTGGCAGCAGAGAGTCCTCAGAAGAGAAGCCCCCTTCAAGCAAGTGTTTCGGCCCTTATCTCCTGACACTCTAGGGGGGTTGGGCCACACCCGGTTCATGACTCCGGATGTCCCTCTGCTGCCCCTTTTTTTCCCATCTTGGGACGAGCCATGGCTGGGATTCGAACCCATGACCCTCTGGACATGCTCTTTTTCCACTTAATGACTCGCGCTTTAACCACTGAGCCACAGGGACACCTGATATTTGTAGGGAAATTAAGCCTTATGAAGTTCACTTTTGTTCCTCCTTGACCAGATCCAGCTTGAGCACCTCTCTGCCGCTTCTGCCATTGCTTTCAGGGCTCTGGTTTTTTCCTTCCCTGCAACTGAGAGCTGTTTCATGAGGGTGTATGCAGACGTTCCTACAAACCCTCTAGCTCCAATTTCTGCAGTGAGGACTTTGACCTGATAGCCTTCTCTCCTCAGGCTGTTTGCCAGATCAGCATACTTTTCAGTCTTGTAGATTTGAGCTGCCTCCATTCTGTTCTCATATGGTACCGTGAGCTCGATCACGATCAGCTGCTTGGTTGACTTAGAGTGGACTACTATGTCTGGTCTCATGCCACTCTTGCTGATGATCTCTGGGTGACTCTTCCATTCTGGGAGGTCTGCAGTGCACTCCCAGTCATCTGCCCCGTCCAGCAGACTCTGCCTGCATGTTTCGAGTGGCACTGTTGTTCTTGGCCATGATTTGCTGCCTCCTGCCGTGAAGAATGTTGCGGGTGCTTTTGGAGTCCTGATTTTCCCTTTTGTGGTGTTGGTACTAGCCCAGACTACTTGTACAATCTCTTTGAGCACTTGGTTGTGCCTCCATGTGTACCTTCCTTGAGCCAGGGCTACTTTACATGAGCTTAGGACATGCTCCACTGTTTGTTTTTCATGGCAGAGGGGGCATGCAGGATCGTCTGTTTTCCCCCACTTCACCAGGTTTGCATTTGAGGGCAGAAGGTCATATGCAGATCTGAGAATGAAGCTGATCCTGAGAGGGGCCATGTGCCAAATGTCATTCCAAGTGAGACTTCTTTGGAGTGCATTCTCCCACGTTGTCCATTGCCCTTGCTGGCTCTGCTGGACTGCTTTTTGGAGTCTTTTTTGGTCTTCTTCTTTTCTCATCTCCTGAATCATCATGTCTCTTTTGGCTTTTCCTTTGGCCTTTGACCACCATTCAGTTTTGGTCACCCCCAGTCCTTGTCTGTTGGTCTGTGTGTGTCCTGTTATTTCTCTGATCTTGAGACTTTCTTTTGCAGAATCCATCGCCTCTTGAACTTTCCATTTTCTGCCTGTCTTCAGCTGGGGCTTGATTGCTTCTACCACCTTGTCTCCTGAGTCCTCCAGCATGCTTTGAAGTCTGATCTTCCCTGCTTTGTATTCCTCCAGGATGGATTTCAGTGGTAGTTTCAGCTTTGCTTGGCGACAGTACAGCGCTATGTCAGTCAGACAGGGTGGGACACCAAGCCATTTCCTTGTGAACTTGTTGATTTTGGCTTCCATTGCCTCCACTGTGCTGGTGCAGATGTCGTATATCATCAGAGGCCATAGGAGCTTTGGTATCAGCATGAACTGCAGACACCAGACCTTGTATTTGCCAGGGAGCCCACACTGGTCAATGGTCTCCAAGCCTTCCTCCGCCATCTGCTTGGTTTCTTTTGCTCTTTGTGTGTCTTTCAGCGTATCATCATACCATCTTCCAAGGCTCTTGACTGGTTCTTCTGTGACTGTTGGAATGGCCTGGTTGGCAACACTGAAGACCACAGATCCGGCCACTTTTCCTTTCCTCAGTGAGAGACTCCGTGATTTCTTTGGCTTGAACTTCATTCTGGATGAGGCAACTATGTCGTCCAGCCTCTCCAGCACACGGCGTGTCTCGTCTTCTCTGGATGAAATCACCGTAGTGTCATCCATGAAGGCCTTGAGAGGAGGCATCTTGTATCCATCGCCAAGGTCTGTTTGTCTCGCGTTGTTTGTTGCTGCTTTCAAGATGAGTTCCATTGCCAGCACGAACAGTATTGGGGAAATTGCACAGCCCATTGCAATACCCACTTCCAAGTTGATCCAGTCTGTTGTGTACTCCTTGGTAGAGAACCGCATTGAGAAGCCATTGAAGTACTTCTTGAGCATGTCGCGGATGTTCTTTGGCACATGGTACATCTCAAGAGCCAACTGTATCATCTCATGGGGCACAGATCCATATGCGTTTGCCAGATCAAGCCACACTACGTCCAGGTCTCTCTTTTCTGTTTTTGCTTTTTGGATTGCGTCCCAGATCATTGTGGCGTGTTCTACACAGCCAGCCACGCCTGGGATGCCACCTTTCTGGACTGACACATCCAAGTACTTGTTTTCCATCAGGTACTTGGTCAGCCTTGCTGCCATGACAGAGAAGAAGATTTTCCCTTCGACGTTCAGTAGTGATATTGGCCTGAACTGGCTGATGTCACTTGAGTTTTGCTCCTTGGGGATGTACACACCATCTGCCGTCATCCACTGGCCGCTGATCTTCTGGTTTCTCCAAGCCGATCGCAGCAGCCTGTGGAGCCACTCCAGCACCTTGGGACATTCTTGTAAAGCTGGTAAGGTATTCCGTTTGGCCCTGGTGATGATTTGGCTCTGGCTTTGTCGACCACCTTCTTGATTTCCGCCAACGTTGGAGGCTTGCCATTGAACTGTTCCTCAGGGTTGGTTGGCCACACCAGACCTTGAATGTCGAGTGGTGCTTTGCTCTGTGGGTCAGAGTATGTTTTCCTCAGATGCTGCTCAAGAACTCCTTTGTCCACACTTAGGGTCCCAGATTTTGGCTGCTCAAACAGTGTTCTGGCAAACTGGAAGGGGTCTCTGAAGAAGCGCTCTTGTGTCTTCTTCTTTTTGCTCTTCCTCTTTCTCGCAGATTCCGCTTTGCTGAGGGCGCTGTGTTTTTCTTTCAGGTCTTTCCACAGTTTTTCCAAGCCTTGTTTTTCAGCTGGCAGTGCGGTCTTCATTTGCATCTTGAGGTTTTTCTTTTGGACCCTGATCTTGTCCATCTTTTCTTGGCGTCTGGATTTCTTTGGAGGTGTTTTCTCTTTGGGTAGTTTTGCTCCATAGGCGTCTCTACATGTGGCATACACAATGTCCCCATATGTGGCTAGTTTGTGTTCCAGGGTGCTTTTCCCTATCAGTGCATCGAGTCTTTGGACGATTTTTGCATCCAGTTTCTCCCAATCTTCAGTTTCGTTTGCTCGTGGCAGGTTGAGTTTCAGGCGCCTGGCATCGAGGGCCTGTGCAAATTCCTCATCCGAACCAACAGCGTGGATGTCCTTGGCACTGTGGTTTAAATCCTGGCCTTGGTCTTCCGACGTCTTATCTGCTGATGCAGTGCGCTGCCGCTCATTCAGATGAGTCTTCACACATCCCATCTTTGTTCTGTGGATCTTCATGCCACGGGTGGTAGCGAAACGCTTTCCACAGACACATGGATATTCCATTTGGTCCATGTTCATAGTCCGTTTGGGATTTGCAGTCATGATTGGTTGAGCACCGATGGATTCATCATTCTCTCCCCCTTTCGGTGAATCCTGGGAGCATCTTTTCCTTTTATTCTTAGTAGCCACATGTTTAAGGCAAAGTGGGGAGCCAGCCCACAGAGCCCTTGGTTCTGGTCTTTCCCAGTGTCCTCCGGTCTTTCCCGGACGTCCTCCGGCCTATTCCCGGAAGTCAATGGTTTACCCATGCATCAGTAGAAAGAAACTCGTGGAGAGCGTGGCAGCAGAGAGTCCTCAGAAGAGAAGCCCCCTTCAAGCAAGTGTTTCGGCCCTTATCTCCTGACACTCTAGGGGGGTTGGGCCACACCCGGTTCATGACTCCGGATGTCCCTCTGCTGCCCCTTTTTTTCCCATCTTGGGACGAGCCATGGCTGGGATTCGAACCCATGACCCTCTGGACATGCTCTTTTTCCACTTAATGACTCGCGCTTTAACCACTGAGCCACAGGGACACCTGATATTTGTAGGGAAATTAAGCCTTATGAAGTTCACTTTTGTTCCTCCTTGACCAGATCCAGCTTGAGCACCTCTCTGCCGCTTCTGCCATTGCTTTCAGGGCTCTGGTTTTTTCCTTCCCTGCAACTGAGAGCTGTTTCATGAGGGTGTATGCAGACGTTCCTACAAACCCTCTAGCTCCAATTTCTGCAGTGAGGACTTTGACCTGATAGCCTTCTCTCCTCAGGCTGTTTGCCAGATCAGCATACTTTTCAGTCTTGTAGATTTGAGCTGCCTCCATTCTGTTCTCATATGGTACCGTGAGCTCGATCACGATCAGCTGCTTGGTTGACTTAGAGTGGACTACTATGTCTGGTCTCATGCCACTCTTGCTGATGATCTCTGGGTGACTCTTCTTTACTCCGATCATCTGTTGTGTATTGAACTGTTAGGATCTACAGTTTCGTCATCCTTCCGGGGCAGGTGTTGGTGAGAAAGTGATGGGAGAGATATGGAGTATCGGTCAGAAATCTGCTAATGCATTTAAAACCACAGTGCCAGCTCTACACAGATGCCTACCACTGTAAACTACTGCATTCCACATCGCACGCACAGAAATAGGTGCACAGTTCGCTCGCGCTCACGTACAGTCGCAAATACGTTCACATTTTGTTCTCTTACTTTTCTGTCTCTCATTGTTACGCACTAGGTCTGGGCCAGCACAACTTACCTGAAAGGTTTGAGTTATGAGGAAAGGCGAGAGAAGATGAAACTACCCAGCATGTCTTACAGAAGGATACGAGATCTTATAGAAGTGTATAAGTATACACATGGACTGTACATGTTGGAAAACTCCTTGTTTGAGAAAGAGATTAGGACAATCACCAGGGGACATTGCTTTAAGCTGAAAAAAAAAATAACACAGATGCAGCACAAGTCTCCGACAGAACTTCTTCTCTCAACGTGTGGTGATTTGGAACCGCCTTCCTTCCAGTGTTACTCAAGCACCTTCCTTGAACAGTTTGAAAAACAGACTGCACTGTGTCATGAAACAGGACATATATAGTTTAGATGTGCCTCCCACCTTCAGTTTCTGATCAAAACATAAGTAGTTTTCAGCAAAAAGTTATGGAAAGCTTTACTGGTCAAAACACCAGCTGAAGATTATACACTCGTTCTACAGAAAGATGTACAAATCAGAATCCAAAATATCATAAAAGGAAACAAATTGATTTTAACATAAATTTTTATTAGTTTCACAGAACAACCCTTCTGCAATATTTGGTTAAAAAAAATCTCGGCCTCAAACAGTTTTTTTTGCAATTTTTCATTGAACACAATGGCCTGAAACGAATGTTGTAATTTGCGTTACGCCGCATTGCTAGCTTCAAAATTTAATGAACGCAAAACGGGAAACAAAATCCACCAATACTTTCCATTTTCGACTCCAGAAATGAATATCGTTTCATAGCATACTACGCCTGTTTGCTTTCTCTAAACAAACTCGTCAAACTTTATATGAATTCAACAGCTAAAAGAAAAAAAAGCTTTTTTTTCATCCACCAACTCCTCAAACAAAATCTCTTATTTAGCATAACAATAGGAAGGACAAAAATGTAAAATGAAAAAGTGAAACTTAATCACTCCTTTCACTAAATTTCACCGAACTGTGTGATAATAAGTAGGTGAAAATTACTTCAAACCTCAAAAATAATTATAACGTAGATTACAAGCTCTTGTAATGTAGATTACAGTTTTTACACATTGCCAGAAACTTCCAAAAGACCAAACCTACCGGAATGAAACGAAGCAAAATGAAAGATTATGAACCTTAGTATTATTTTTTAGCTTCATAGCTGGTGATTTCAACAAAGGAAACGTATATTACTTCTGATCACGCAGATTACTTCTGGTCAGTCTCTGTTACTTTCCTGTTTATAAAAGAACTTAAACACTTTAATGTAAAAGAAAATGTCTTTTATGATAACACATATTAAAGAAACTCTCCCTTAAGTGGTGATTCAGTGTGTTTAGAACACAGACAAAGAAAAATGTGACTGCAAGATGCTGCTTAATCCTAGCCATCCAAATGATGGGAAACAGCCAAGTCACTGCACTTCTTAGAACAAATCCCTGATCAGATGCTGATCTTCCTGAAGCTGAAATGTCCGCCCAAATCGACCTGTTGCTTTTGGTTCTTGTATAATGCAGATGATGTCATCAAAGGACACCCACAATTCATCTTGGTGACGTGGCCACTTGTAGGAGTTCTCAACTTTTTTACTCTTTTCCATGAACTCAATATAGCACTCTCCTTCTTCCTCATCAATGTCCTTGACTTTCCCGACGTACCACTGCTTCTGATACACTGCTGCAACAAAGTCACCTTTGTCAGGATGAACGTCCAGGATTTCGGAATCAGGTAGCGCTGGGCCTTTGGGCTTTAGTCGATGTTTTTCCACAGCTGAGGTCAACAGTCCTGTAGAATCACAATGTGTCACTGGAGTATGGTCTTGTGTGTCCATTGCAGTTGATGGATGTTTTGATTGACTGAGCTTGGAAATTTTCTTCCACATGGTGCATTGAGTCCACTGACATTGACTGAGATCCCCTGTCAGACAATTGTGACAACAGCAAGAGGTTGTTCTGGTCATGATGACGTTTCTCTCTACAGTGTAAACAGAGTGTACTTTCATAGTCCCTTTGCATGGGACTGTGTCTTTGGTCAGGGTTTCTAAGATCTGTTTTTCTTTGTTCACATCTTCCTCACTAACGAAGATGTAGTGAACCGTTTTTGAGGTCTCCTTTCCCCATTTGAAGAAGTCTTCAGCATCCTGGATTGTCCTGCTTTGGCAGGATGCTAGGTTTGCCATCCTCTTTGCCACCCCACCAAGGCCATCACAGGGCCCTTTTCCATGGCGGCTTTCGAAGAAGTTCCAACATGCCTTGACGCCAAGTACGTTTGCGTGATCAGAAATGACGTAGAACATAAATCTGTTCCTGTACATATACAAAGACAGAATGACAGACCAGCAGACACACAACAAACAGAAACACAGAGAAATTTTCTCTCCATTCTGATTGTATAATTACTCCCGTTGGAAGTACAATAAGTCACAAATTTAGTTTTGTAAGCTACGTTGCCATTTCTTGTAATCTACGTTATCAATTAATCCTCATACATTCGCTTTCTTTTTGCTTTTAATATCTCACCCTGAACTCATTGTTTGTATCTAATAATACTTGTTCTGCCTGTTCTAATGTCCAAAGTTCCAACTTTCTATTCTTTCATTGTAGAAAAAAGATATTAATGATATGGCTTCCCAAGGAATGTATTCTGCGTTACCATCACTTCCTTCCACCATAGTGCAGCTGTTAAGCTGCACACGTGACCATTGAGGCAACAAACATCATGACGGCTTTCTATAGATTCAGAAAACATTATACTTGCTGGCTTTCTGACATGGCTTTTGCAACAAGACACGTTCGAGAAACAGACAAGTCTAATGAAGGTATGTAAGCTACGTTACAACTGACATTGCTACATTGTGCATTAAAAAAAAAACTACCTAAGACACATCACGCCCGATTTTGTGTTTAACCGTTTTCATGCTCTAACAACGTATCTAAAAATCATAATTACTACGGAGGTACCCACCCGTGTTTTGAACTTGGAAACCAAGCTCACTTTACCAGCATATCAATCAATTATTCATGGCTACACTGTTTCACATCCCAAATGTGGAATGCAAATGGTGAAACCAGGGAAGCAATTGTGATGCTTTAATAGCGTGGGTTCTGCAAAAAATAAAAACTTGACACGGAACAAACAAGTAACCTTTTCTGCAGTAACATTGCTTACGTAACGTAGATTTCTGTCCCAGTATTTTGTCAAGTCTGACGAAAAACTGGAAGGAAGGAGTTTTCCTGCAAGTTTATGTGTAATTATCTTCCCTTAGGCGTATGGTTCTCATACATTTTCTTCAGTCAGGTCACGTTAGCCAGTTTGGTAGAAACGAAGTCACGCAGATTACACGCTTATTGCCAACTTTGAAAAAGAGAAAGGAAAATCTTGACGCTTAAAGGGGTTCTCACCCATTTTTACAAATCTATTTGGACCAAATACACGGTTTGGGTATGTGGTCGTATTGCGAAACCCAGCCCCGAATCAGCCGCCTGTGTTCTCATCTTGCAGTGAGAACAGCATTTCCTGCGGACTGGGAAAGCGAGAGGCTGAAACAGGAACGAGAGCCTCGATTTCGATAAAAGGGGGGTTTCCCGATTGATGACGTAGAAAAGCCAAGTCGCTCTTCGTGTTGGGCTGAAGTGAGATGGGGCGAATGTGTGCTGTGTCTGGTTGCGGAATTTCATCAGGAAATAAGCAAAGAGTAAGCGTTCATGCTTTTTCAGGTGCCCTCCAGCCAGTTTAGGCGATTGTGGATAAATTTTGTCACCACAACAAGGAAAGATTTTGTTCTTCGGGACAGTTATCATGGCATTTGCGGTCGTCACTTCAAAGAGCACAGTTTCCAAGACCAACACACCTGGAAGGTAAAGGTGGAAGCTGGAATTAGGGTCCTAAGACAGTTGAAAGAGGATGCTGTACCAACTATTATAACAGAAAAATGTATTAAAGCACTCTCTGTTCATTCGCCAGCTGCAAATGCAAGCCTCAAACGCAACAGTGACACCCATTGTGTCAGGAGCAAGAGAGCCAAACACAGAGACGTAAAGAAGGTAAGGTTTGTGGAATGGGTGGTTGATCTTTTTGTGTTTCATGTCATTCTCAGTGTATGGTTGGTTGTAAAGATAGTTGTTGTTTTTTGTTGAGTGTTGGCATCAAACTAAAACTTACATTGTTACTGTCATAGTGGCAGTCAGTCAGTCACACTGCCTGCTGCCGCTGAAACTGTTGCATGTTTTTGATTGATTTTTTCCCCCCTGCTGTTACTGTTTCCAACAAAACTGAAGTTTCGATTCTTATTCTTATTAACAAGAAAGTGTCCATGTTCACAAATAACAACTTGTTGAACTCCAGTGAATAATAGTTTGGGTTTTTATTTTTCAGGACATTGCTGAACATTAGGCACCCATGCAAGTTCAAGTTTCCGCCCAACAACCATATGCTTTAGTAAGTGAATTATTTATCAGTATTTGGACACAGGATGGCGACTTAGTGTGCATTTTAAGATATATGCAGGTATGGTATGTCTGTAAGCTATAAACTGCCCTGGTGAGTAAGAGAATAATGAGCTTAGATCTGCAGCTTCGATCTGATGTACGGCACGTCATGCATCAGTTTTTAAAATAACAGCCAGAATCTTTGACTGCAATATATTGTAAAAGACCCCTCAGATTCTAGTTGTCATTGTGGAACTTCAGAATGTAAGTGGAGGGAGTGAGATTGAAAATGAGGAATGTAAAAAAGGGTATGTGTGTGTGTGTGGGGGGGGGGGGGGGGAGGGGGGAGGGGGGAGGGGACTGAAAGTGAACAGCAATTGAAAAGATTTCTACAGCAGGGAAGAGAATTAGTGTGATGATGCAGTAGCTGACAAACTCTTGTGCAAAGGAAAAGGCATTATCTGATAGATCTAAACAACTGAAGGAAAATGTGGTTTAACACATAATCATTTTAAAGTTATTTGCATACTACGGTAATGTGTGTTGTGTGTGTGTGTGTGTTTTGTGTGTGTGTGTGTGTGTGTGTGTGTGTGTGTGTGTGTGAACAGATGTATGTATGTGCATGTGTATATCATGTACTATCTGTGTCGTGCGTATGTGTGTACATGTACATAATATGGTCAACCTGTAAAAATAATGTCGAACTGCCTGGAAAGAAACACAAGCGTCTGATGGCGAGGGAGGTGGTGCTGTACAAGGAGCTGTAGGTTCAAACTGGTACGGCTGAACTCCAAACACTTCAGTGAAAATTTCACGTTCGATGTCCTCTTTGTTGGAACTTGACTCGTAGCTGGGAGCATCTCCTATTATCGCCGGAAAATAGCTGATTTTTACGTCCTCATAGCGAAAGCTTTTAGGGACATGTCTTTCATTCACGATAGTCTTGGCATTTATACGTCACTTGCAGAATCCCCGACTCTCGTCTCTTTCCGTACTGTGCTTGGCAATCTCCGTGGCGAGTCACGATTTGGCTACTTGCACGACCCGAAACACGGATAGAAGTGAGTTCCAGAAAAAAAAAAGTAACACGTATATCGAAAACACGCTTGATCATACTTTTGAACAACCCAAACATGCTATTTATGGGTGAAGACCCCTTTAAGTTTATTGGAAGTTTTTAAAATGCGATTTTTGTTTCCTTCTGGTTTTAGGATATATACTAGAATCTGGTTAAAAGATTTCTTTTAAGTCTTTTTAAACCCATTGCCATTTAGTAACGTAGATTACAATGTTTTGACGACAATGGTTAAAAAAATCGTGTGTGTCTGTATCAATCTGAATGTCAGCATCAAGTGTACTTGAGAAAACTACAAGCCACCAAAGCTTATTTGAGGCAAAAGACACCTTTAGATTGACAGACGACAATGGTTAAAAAAATCGTGTGTGTCTGTATCAATCTGAATGTCAGCATCAAGTTTACTTGAGAAAACTACAAGCCACCAAAGGTTATTTGAGGCAAAAGACACCTTTAGGTAGATTGACAGACGACAATGGTTAAAAAAAATCGTGTGTTTCTGTATCAATCTGAATGTCAGCATCAAGTTTACTTGAGAAAACTACAAGCCACCAAAGCTTATTTGAGGCAAAAGACACCTTTAGGTAGATTGACAGACGACAATGGTTAAAAAAATCGTGTGTTTCTGTATCAATCTGAATGTCAGCATCAAGTTTACTTGAGAAAACTACAAGCCACCAAAGCTTATTTGAGGCAAAAGACACCTTTAGGTAGATTGACAGACGACAATGGTTAAAAAAAATCGTGTGTTTCTGTATCAATCTGAATGTCAGCATCAAGTTTACTTGAGAAAACTACAAGCCACCAAAGCTTATTTGAGGCAAAAGACACCTTTAGATTGACAGAGCATCACACGTTCATAACAAACATTGACACGTCTATTTTTTATTTGTGTGGTAACATTCAATTTAGACTCCAATAACAGAGTAGGTCAAAGCACAGACGCGCCTTTGTACATCTTTCTGTAGAACATATCATAATCTATTTATTAAAAAGGAAAAAAACTGAGACTTGAAAGAAATCGGCGACAAGCCTATCAGCATATGGCGTCGATTATACAATTCTATGCTACTACGCACATACTACTTCACACATTCTTGTGAATCTTAACTCTACCTTCTAAAGTACGTCTCTACAGAATGTCTCTATTTGAAGATTCATAAGCGAACCTGCTTTAATAAGAGCCATAGATTATATTTCAGTCCTCTTAAGCTTTCTTTTTTTATTCTATCTTTCTTTCTGTCTTTTTGAATAGCATTATTCAAGTAATTCAAATATTTTTGCCTCAAAAAAAGCGTCTTAGCTTTTTCTGTTTAATTTTGGTTTTCAACTTAAAAGAAAAATCTTAAGTGAGGCAGGAAGCGGTAGAAAGCAATTACAAAACACGTACAGTAACTCTTGCTCCGTTATGAACTAAATCCACGCCCATCACTTGCAAGGGAAATAATTACAAAAGAAATCAAGTTGTAGGCTCCAACCAACAGACCAGCAGACAGACACACATGCATTCATACGCGAACGCACACAGCGTGCATGCACGTGTTCAGAATGGTGGGGGGGGAGGGGGGGGTCGGGGAAGCAGAGTACTCTGCATTATATTCACCTTCCCACAAAAAAAAAGCGATCGAATACACACACACACACACACACACACTCTCTCTCTCTCTCTCTCTCTCTCTCTCTCTCTCTCTCTCTCTCTCTCTCTCTCTCTCTCTCTCTCTCTCTCTCTCACACACAGAGAAAAAAAATCTAACACAGAGAAAAATCTGCGTTGCCGCCGGTACGGGCGAGAGCTTGAGGTTGACCTGTTCCCATTGGACCGAGGTGTTATTTCTATGACAAAGTAGTCGTCCTCCTCCCGGTGGGAAAAAGAAAACTCGGGTAGAAACCAGCGGAACAAGATCTACGCAGCTTAGTGTAGTCTGCAAGTTAGGCCAGACGAGATCGACTGGAGGCGAGTGCAGCACACTGTTGTTGCCCACGAGGAGAACAAACAAACAAGCAAGCAACCAAAAACATTCTCTTGTTGAGCTTCTTCTTCTTCTTCTTCTTGAAAAACCCTCAGTTTTTCTTTGTCCATCTTTTATAATTTTTCCTATACTTTACTGTTCAAAATTCAGTTTATGTCTTTGTATCCTTTTTGTAGTTGTTTTGTCGTATAATTATTTCTCCCCTTTCTTTCTTTCTTTCTTCCTTTCTTTCTTTTCTTTCTTTATTTATTTTGTTGTTGTTGTTGTTTTGTTTGTTTTCTTTTGTTTCTTTTGTTTGAAAACTTGCTCGTGTCCGTCTTTCACAACTTTTGTACTTCATTGACCATTTCTATGTTTATTCTCAATTTTTGCTTTGTTTTGTTGTCTATTTTTCTCTTCTTTGAAAACATGCTCATCGTATCTATTCCTTCTGTACTTTTCTTCTTGTTGTTGTTACTGAAAATTTCTGTGTTTGTCTTTGGCAACCTCGACCCAGCAGACCTGGAGACAGCAGCTTCAGACCGGGTCAGCTGGCGGTCCACCATCAAGGCCGGCATCAAGCAAGCAGAACAGAGCAGAGGAGAGAGGCCCAGTGGGAAGAACGGAGGCGCCGCAGATGGGCAAAGAGTGGCGTCGGCACCCGCAGACACTAATGACGGAGACTTCACCTGCAGCAACTGCAACAGAGCCTGCCGCTCGAGGATCAGGCTCTTCAGCCACAGCAGGCGCTGCAACTCCACAACCGACTGATCCATGGCGCAACACCATTGTCTCTCCAGACAGATGGATGGTAACTTTGTGTCATTTGTGCTTTGTTTTGGTGTGCAATTCTTTCATTTTTGTTTGTTGATGTCTGCCCTTCTTTCTACCTCTAGATCTTTCCTTCTTTCTTTCTATCTTCCAGTCTTCTGTACTCCCTTTCTTTCATTCTATCTTTCTTCCTCTGTGTGAGTGTATGTGTGTGTGTGTGTGTGTGTGTGTGTGTGTGTGTGTGTGTGTGTGTGTGTTTGTGTGAGTGAGTGAGTGAGTGAGTGAGTGAGTGATGTGTGTGTGTGTGTGTGTGTGTGTGTGTGTGTGTGTGTGTGTGTGTGTGTGTGTAGGTGCGTATATGTATGAGTGTGTGTGTCATCAGCAACACAGTGAGGCAGACCAAACAGGCCTGGTGAGGCAGGAACTGACACAAGTTGGTGCTTTCTGTGTAGCTTCCGTGTTGTCTGCTTTGCCGTCCGTTCAAAGCAGTCCAACATATTCATAGACTATGGACGACAACTTCAGAACCCAAGGTATAATATGAAGCATGTCACACTGGATAATGTTGTCGCTGTATGACATTGTTAATCGGAGAATGAATCCACTGTGAAGGCGTTTGTGTCCTATTTTTCTCTATTGCAATGAGAAATACCAAACAGCATGAACTCTTTTTGTCATGACTGAACAGCAGGCGTTTCAGTCTGTTCACACCTGTAGATGTGATTCTCCAAGACTGTATCTGAGCGGAGAACTTGGTCTTTGAAAAGGAGTACCAAACACATTTGGCTTTCCTCCTCGCCTGGCTGTCGACATGAGTTTTGGACACGATTTTCGATGGAAAAATACTCTGTGAAATGGACCAATAATGTCTATACATTTTCAGTTGTATTTATCATAGACATGGAGTCATCAACAACATTTCGATCGGGAAGTCTGAATTTCGTAGAGTGACAATTAGCGCACAACTCCGACAATGACGCAAAGTGGAACGAAGAAGACGACTGTTCCAGACAGGTCGGCATCGTCAGTCATGTCGTAGAGTCGCAAACTTGTACGGAAAAGATCGTAGGCATGCGATCCACGAAATAACAGCTTACGCAATTGACTTGGAATGAACGTTTTCGGATTCGACAGTTTTTTTCACAAACTTTTGGCAGATCAAGAAGTAGTCCAGGTTTGGTCGGCGGAAGATGAAAAATGGCGCCAAAATTGATTGTGCGAGAAACAGTTTAGGGAAAATATGGGCTTTTTGGTCCAAGGTATAAAAATACATTCATTGTTGCGATTTTAGCGATGTATATATAGTAACGATATAGGTTCCGAGGCACTTACATGTTAAAGAGTTGACACAAAACAATCCAGATTCATCAATCAAGGGAGGTAAGGGGGAAGGTAACTCCTAAATAAACCATTTCAACTGGCGGATGATCGATGAAAAATGACGCCAAAATCGATCGTGCAAAATGCCAGTTTAGTTTAGAAAATATAGGCTTTGCGGTCCAGCACAGTCATAAAGAATCAAATACATTCCTTTGTGTGACTTCAGCGACATAGACATAATAATGTTATAGGTTCTGAGGCATTCCCATTTGAAGGAGTTGACCCGAACTAATCCAAGATTGATCAATCAGTTGTTCCTGTTGATATTAGTTCTCTCTGAAACACATTGCTCTCTGTGGATTTGTTGTGGCTAAGCCTGTGTTCGGATGTTTTTTGTGTATGGGAGAGCGTCATTAATGAGCAGCGTGGCGAAAATGCACAGAACAATGACACGTAACAATAGCAACAGCAACCATCACAGTAACGATATCAGTCACCACCACAAGATAAAGGTTCAACGGAACTAAATCGTTCCTCTTTTAGACCCACCCCCCCCCCCCCCCCCCCCCTTTCCAGCTCCCCTCTTCATATTTATTGTCCATACTCATTCTCTCTGATTCAATACAATCGGCTTTATGTTCACTCCATTTGTAGACCTTTTCGTGCGTTTCTTTCGTGCGCACAAAGTGAATCGATGTTGAGAAAAACAACGAAAGAAACCTTGAAAAAAAAGAAAAGCAAAGGGCAGTAATTCTTGCAAGAAAACAAATTCGGTTGGGGTTGATCAGGAATATCTTCTTCTTTGTGGGACTGAATTAACCTTTTCTTTCAAAGCAATAAAAGGACTATGCCGCCCAACGAACAAAACAAACAAATGACATGACAAAACGCGACGCGTACGAAGAAGCACAGTAACTTTGGCCCCATCATGATGAAAAAAAAAGTGAGTGAGTGCTCGTTTTTCGTGTTGAATGGTCCCAAATGGTGTTTCATGTTGCCTGAGGAACAAGACACAAGAGGTCTGGAAAGGCGTCGTGTTTGTCTTGTCATTGGTTTGTCCGGCGGCGTAGTCATTTCTCTTGGAGCTAGGTTTCTATTTCCGCCTGCAGTCCCTCCCCCGACTCCTTCCCTCCCTGCCCCACCCCTGCATGATGGTATGACAGTAGTGACGTCAGTGTGAGCACAACGCCTGTGCTGGCTCCTGATCACCTTTACAGTTGGAGGTGGAGAAGGCATTGGGGGTACAGGCCGTGACCTGTGCAATGACCCTCTGCTACACAGGATTTTCTCTGATAGTTGATTGTACTGGGCTCCAGACTGATGTGGTCTGGCAGTATCAGATGTTATTTGGGCAGAGGTGGGACGCATCCACATCTGGGGGTGGGAATGCACCCTGTCCCCGAAACAGTACATAGCTCAGTCTATGCACGGTACACCTAACGTATCCGTTTGGCCCAGGAGTTCCATTGAATAACCAACATACTCCGTTTTCTGCAATGGTGTAGCCTGGGGATTGAACAGACGGCGTATAAGCGTATCCATTTTGAGTTGGAAGGTTGCCATGCAACATTGTGTGTGTGCGTGCGTGTGTGCTTGCGTGTGTGTGTGTGTGTGTGGTGTGTGTGTGTGTGTGTGTGTGTGTGTGTGTGTGTGTGTGTGTGTGTGTGTGTTTGATTCGGATATCCATCGCAGACAGACCAAAATTCAACAAATATAAACTTTTAACTCTTTCGATTTAGACATTCTAATTTATTCCCTTGGCGGTATAAGCCAATGTTTTTGATAGATGTCTTTTTCGCGCAATCAGCGAATTACAAATAAACGAAAGAAAACTTTTCTATTCAACATGCTGACCATTCAGACAAGGGAAGTAATTCCATTCCTTGGCGGAATAAACTAATATTTCTAACCGTGAACTGACTTAAATGTATTCATTTTGTGCCCAGTAGTTACAAGAAGAGAAGTGACTGATTGCTTGTTCTTCGTTTCAAATTGTCCCAAATGTTGGTTAATCTTGCCTGAAGAGGAAGGCCAAAGAGGTCGCGAAACGCGTCGTGTTTTGTTTTGTCATTTGTTTCCTCCCCCCCCCCCCACCCCCCCCAACCCCCCCCCCCCCCCCCCCCCTTTTTTTTTTTTTTTCTTCTTCTTCTTCTTGTCCAACGTACGGAACAGTCATGTGTTAGGTTTGTGTCAGTTTCCGCCTGCAGTCACCTCACTTTCTTTTTTTTTTTTTCTTTTTTTTGTGCGCTCTGTCAGCAAAGATTGCACAAACACTACAGAGTTCATTTTAAGCACACATAGTAAAAGGGTGAAATATATGGCCCAAAGACAATGCCACTAATGGTTGGTGTTGATCTCACAGGAATGCATGGTCATTCAGAGAATTTATTAGAAATGAATCACTTTCTATTGGAAAAAAAGTTGACCATTTTCAGACAGGGGAAGTAACATTTATCGACTCAGAACTTCTAATTCCTTCCCTTGCTGTATACATAGTGTATCTACGCGTGAACTGCATTAAAGGGAGGAGGATATAGATTCTTGCCAGTACCTTTCTTTTTTCTTTTTTTTTTTCAATTTCTTGTTGTTGCTATTTTGCTGTCTTTAAATCACACTGTGGAAGAGAGACCCGCAGATATGAGTTCGGTCACGGAAAGGGAAATAACTACAAAAGAATTAGAGTTGTATACTCCAACATACGAACAGGTACAGATATATGCAGCTACAGACGCACGCATGTATGCACGTGCCCGCGCGCGCGCGCGCACACACACACACACACACACACACACAAAACACACACGCACACACACACACACACACACACACACACACACACACACACACACACACACACACACACACACACACACACACGCCTGTTTTGAATAAACAGACTGGGGTGTGTTTCTGGACGATGAGAGCCCACTAGACAAGACAACTGACGTGATCTCCAGCTACATCAACTTTTGCGTGGGCATGGTACTACAGACAATGGAGATCAGGCTGTACCCAACTCCAAGCCCTGGATCACCAAGGACCTGAAACAGCTGCTGAAAGAGAGAAAGTCAGCTCTGAAAGAAAAGGACACCAGGGATATGCAGCTCACCTAGAAGAAGATCGACAAGAGGATCAGGGAGGAGAAGACGTACTCTGCAAAACTCGAGGACAACTTCCGGCAAGGTGACTCCAGGAAGTGCTGGCAGAACATCTCTGCCATAACAGGGTACAGGCCCAAGAAAGCTGAACTGAGAGCAGACGACGAGAGGAGATTGGCCAATGTACTGAATGTGTTCTACACACGTTTTGACCAGCGGGACTTCAGCATTGAGCAGCAGCGGGCCATGGACACGGTGCCCCAGCTCCCTGGATCCCCAGTGACCATCAATGAAGAGGAAGTCCGCCGACTGTTCAGGAAGCTAAATGTCATAAGTGCCTCTGGTCCGGATAGCATCAGCAGTTGGACTCTGAAAACCTGCAGCAACTCCTTGGCCCATGTCTTCAGAGAGCTGTTCCAGCGAACATTTCAGGAAGGCCATGTTTCGCGATTATGGAGGTCATCCACAATCATTCCTGTGCCAAAGAAGAAAGTGATCAGTCAGCTCAACGACTACAGACCAGTGGCGCTAACATCAGTCCCCATGAAATGTACTGAGGAAATTGTCCTCAAGCATCTCAGGGGAGAAACTGAAGACCATCAAGATCCACTGCAGTTCGCCTACACCAGAGGTAGGAGCACAGAAGATGCCATCCAGACAATGCTGCACCACTTCCACCAGCACCCTGATAGGCTCGGGACGTTCGCTAGGGTTCTGTCTGTGGAGTTTTCAAGTGCTTTCAACACCATTCAGCCCCATCACCTCGTCGGGAAACTACTGGCCATGGCTGTTAACCCAGAGATCATCAAATGGATCTTCAGCTTCCTGACTGACAGACCACAGCAAGTCGTAGTTGGCCGGGTTGTCTTTGATGTCCTGGTGACCATTGCAGGAGCCCCCACAGGGGTGTGTTCTGTCGCATGCCCTGTTCACCATCTACACAGCTGACTGCCGCACCAGGGAGGCATGCAGTCTGCAGACCAAGTTCGCAGATGACACGTCACTTACAGGGCTGATGCACGACTCTGATGAAACCATGTACCGAGAGGCAGTCGGCAAGTTGGTGGACTGGTGCGACAGGAAATTCCTTCAGCTCAATGTCACCAAGACAGAGGAGATGGTCATCGACTTCTGCAGGGACCCAAGCAGCACCCACCCACTTGTCATCAAGGAAGAGGAAGTGCGCATTGTGCGCACCTACAAGTACTTCGACACAGTCATTGACAAGTTGGAGTGGACCCCTAACATCGACATGTACTGCAAGAAGGCCGACCAGCGTCTTTTCTTTCTGCGGAAGCTCCCACAGTTCAGGGTCAACAGCACCTTCCTGAACTTGTTCTATCAGTCGGTGATCCAGTCCATCCTCCTCTACAACCATCTGTGCTTCCAGTCGCAACGCTGGTCGACTGCTGTCCATGAGATGCAGGACATCCAGATATAAAGATTATTTTCTGCCATCAGCAATTAGAGCCCTGAAGGAGGCTTGCAGGCGGAATTGAAAATCGATGCCCTTGCTGGCAGATACAGTAAAACAGTAATCATCCTGTCCGCTCCCCCTGTCCTCACTCCAGCCAGTCCATCTTTAAGGTACCCTCCTCAACCCATTCCTCCGTCTCCATCCCCATCTACCCCCCTCCCCTCCCCACTGCACCCTCCCTTCTCCCCCCTTCTTCCAATCAAAACTGTACTGATCTCAGGATTATAATGTTGGTGTAATGATGATGATGATTGCAGTGATAATGATAATGAAAATAACTGAATTTTGAAACCCACGCATACTTAAACAGACTCATGATAGACATTCAAGCACATGCAGATATGCTGGCAAGCATAGGCACCCACATTTATGCACTCATTTATGCATTCTTGCTTTCACGCACACACAACACATACACAGAGAGCGACACTCACGCGCTTATGCACAGATGCATGCACATCCACAGGCACACACATACATGTGTACACACACAGGCACACTTACACACGCACATGCACACACATGCTCACACAGATGCGCGCACTCACAATCAGACTTGAGCACACATGCCCACACACAGGCACAATTAGTACTGATCAATGGTTACATACATATTCAATGTGGTTGTGCTGTTGTGGGGTATATTATGGAGATCTAGTCCTTTGATCTTATGTTCATATCATGTTTATAACCATGATGTGTTGACAAATTTTAGTTTATGAATTTCTGTGTGTGTGAGTGTATGTGTGTGTGTGTGTGTGTGTGTGTGTGTGTGTGTGTGTGTGTGTGTGTGTTGTGTGTGTGGTGTGAGACACACATACACACACAATCACACACACGCATACACTCACACACATACACGCACACACATACACACACACACACACACACACACACACACACACACACACACACACACACACACATACCACTACCACACACGCTCACGCACACACACTCACGTGCACACACGCTCGCGCGCGCACACACACCCATACACTAACACACACACACACACACACACACACACACACACACACACACACACCACACACACACACACACACGTGCGCGCGCCCAAACACACACACACACATACAGTGCACGCAAAGAAAGAGAGAGAGAGAGAGAGAGAGAGAGAGAGAGAGAAGACAGACAGACAGACAGACAGACAGACAGACAGACAGAGACAGAGAGACAGAGACAGAGACAGACAGAGACCGAGGCAAAGACATAAAGAGGGAGGAGAGAGAGAGAAGAGAGTGAGAGAGAGAGAGGAGATAGAGAGAGAGGGAGGAGAGAGAGAGAGAGAGAGGGGGGGGGGAGAAAGAGACAGACAGACAGACTGAGCCAGAGAAAGGGTGAGAGCTGTAACATGACCACAATCATAAACAAGAAAAAAAACAACAACATGAAAACCCTCACACAGACAGACGCATTAATAGCAAAAGCAAGAGACATTGAAAACACAACACACACACACACACACACACACACACACACACACACACACACACACACACACACACACACACATACAGAGAGAGAGAGAGAGAGAGAGAGAGAGAGAGAGAGAGAGAGAGAGAGAGAGAGAGCATGATGGAATAAACTCCAGTTTCCTCGTTCGTGAACTGAATGGTGAAAGCCACACTGTAAAGTTTCATGTCCACAAACACCCAAAGGTCAAAAGAGCGCGCAGCCCTCAGTCGGTCAATGGACATGACAATGCCCAGTGGTCAGGCAGCTGGAACCACTTCTGCCTGTTTCCTAAACATGACTTCCATGACCTTTCTGCCTTCCCGCCTCCTAATCAATTAGCTAATTGGTTGTTAAAAGGTCGAGGGCAAGTACGGCAATGACATGTGTGTGTACACACCCCACCTCAATCGCCCACCACGTTCCCTGCTTTTGAACTGTGACCAGTCGTCCATGATCAATAACACAGGCTTGTGTTCGTTTATTTGCTTATGAAGTCTCTCTCTCTCTCTCTCTCTCTCTCTCTCTCTCTCTCTCTCTCTCTCTCTCTCTCTCTCTCTCTCTCCTCTCTCTCTTGTCCTTGTTGATGATGCTAATGTTGTTTCTGGTGTTGTCTTTGCTGCTATTGATCTATGTCAATATCATTTTACCAAAGAGTGTGTCTGACAATATGTTTACTTATAACAAAGTAGAATTGCAAGGATAAACTGGAAGACTAGACATTGTTTAATTGATTTATTGTTGAGTACCAAAGTCTCTCTCTCTCTCTCTCTCTCCTCTCTCTCTCTCTCTCTCTCTCTTCTCTCTCTCTCTCTCTCTCTCTCTCTCTCTCTCATGCGCGTGAAAGCATTTCAGAGCAGTCACCCCGTCGTTACCTTATTGCATTTTCCTCTTGTGTTGTCTGTTTTATTCAAGTCTCTGGCTACTTCTTCCGTTCTTTTTTCTTCTTGTGAGTCTATTTCCTTACCGTCTTCTCTGCCATATTTTCCTACTCTTTTCCCTTCATACCCACATGGTAAAGCATAGCGTCTACTGCAGTACCGTGAGTCAAAGGAGCGGAAAGCCGTCCCTAAGTCAGTGGATTCTACAGTATCAGGTGTCTGTGAGCCCCCTAGGTGAACAGCAGAACCGTATTCCTACAGCAAATACAACTGTTTGCGTGAATATAAGGCACTTTTATAGATGTGATACAAATAAGTGTATTGTAATTAATGCACTGAGTACGGAATCCACCACAAAGAAGGAATGTTTTGAAACGAAAGTACGATTACTGTAACGAAACAGAGTAGTGCATCCCCCCCCCCCCCCCCACACCTAATGAACGAGTGCATACCATTTTGTTTACTTTACGAGCATTCAGTGCCTCTGTCTGCACTATCCCTTCTCACTATGAGAGAGAGTAAACAGTGCGTGGGAATTTTGCTGGAGGCGCGCTCAAGCTGGAACTAAGACGTCATTTAAGCGTGAAGATATTGTCAAACAGTCTGCTGTTTGTTTATATAAAGCATCTAAAATTCGATCTGGATA
>JAMYXO010001029.1:25000-34251 GCA_033310375.1 Conus canariensis
TTGTCCGGGGCTACATTGTATACAGGCAGCTGAGCAGGAACACTGAGAGTGTCACCGTCTGATGACGCTGACCTTTCTGGAACTGCTTGCAGTTTGTCTTGGAACCTGCACTGTCGTCCGATTGGAAGACTTCATCAGTCTGTCTTCGCCTGCACTGCCTACCACTCCACACCATCACAACGACATGGGTGCACACTTTACCACCTGCCTACAACTCCAATAGCTGCTTTAGGTTGTTTTTGGTTTGGGTTTTGTCTTTGTGCGTAATGCCGCTGACATACATGAACAACCAGACAGACAGACGCAGGGAGAAATCATAAGGCTCATTGCTGAGGGACTGGCATTGGTAATAATAATGATAATAATTAATTTCAAAGTGAGATGACTGCAGGTGGACATTTGAAACGAACCTAACAGAAAAAAAGTCTTCCGCCAGATAAAAGGGAGCTAAACAAAGAAGACAAAACCATGACGCGTTTCGACCTCTGTGCTCTTCTTTCAGGCCAGACAAACAACATTACAGATAATGAACACGAAAAAGGAACAATCGCTTCTCTCCTCCAATTGAGCGCCAAATGATCATAATGCAGAAATCGACGAAAATGATATGTCAGACACGTATGATTTATGTACAGTGCCTTTTTCAATGATGATTGCTCAAAGCCAGAGTCATAAGAAACGCTCGTGCAGAAAAACAGATGTCATTAAGAAAGGAATCACCCTCACAAACAGGTTTAAAGCCTACATACTCAATGTCCAGACCCTCTAACAAATGGAACCAAAGCATTTCGTCACAGAGCACGCGCTTTTCTATATATGTAATTATTTATGAGGATTCAGTTCATCGGTGGCATAATGAACTGTTTGGACCAACAGTTTTGTCATCCTTCCAGGGTAGTGGAGGAGAGAGAGAGAGAGAGAGAGAGAGAGAGAGAGAGAGAGAGAGAGAGAGAGAGAGAGAGAGAGAGAGAGGTGGAAGAAATCTGCACTGCAATCACACCAATATCTACCACTGTACTTTAAACTACAGTCACACCAATATCTACCACTGTACTTTAAACTACAGTCACACCAATATCTACCACTGTACTTTAAACTACAGTCACACCAATATCTACCACTGTAATTTAAACTACAGTCACACCAATATCTGCCACTGTACTTTAAACTACACTCACACCAATATCTACCACTGTACTTTAAACTACAGTCGCACACACACACACACGGAGAAAGTGGAATGAGTTCGCGCGCGCTCGCACACGTAACGTGGCAGTATGTTCAAACGCACTCTTATTGCTTTCTTATATCTCTGTCGCTTTCACTGTCAAAGACAGTAATTAAAACAATACGTACAGCATCTCTTGCTCCTTTTTGAACTAAACCCACCACCATCACTTTCAAAGGAAACAATTACAAAGAAATCTTGCTGTATGTTCCGACGAACAGACCGGCACCAACATATGCAGCTACGTGCGCGCATACACATAGAGAAACAGACACACATTCATGCATGCACGCACGCACGCATGCATGAACGTGTTCGGAGGGAAAGCAGTGTACTCGGCATTATCTTCGCCTTCCCACGAAAAGGAAAAAACAAACAAACAAGCACACTCACAAGGCGAAAAATTTGCGCTGCCGACGGTAGGGGGCGAGAGCTTGAGGTCGACCTGTTCCCATTGAACCGTGGTGTTATTTCTATGACAGAATAGCCAGTCGTCCTCCTCCCGATGGGAGAAAAAAAACTCGGGGAGAAACCAGCGGAACAAGATGTACGTTGTGTGGTCTGCCAGTTAGGTCAGACGAGATAAACGGGAGGCGAATACAGCATACTGTTGTTGCCCACGAAGAGAACAAACAAGCAACCAAAAACATTCTCTTGTTGAGCGTCTTCTTCTTTCTTTCTTCTTCTTCTTGAAAAACTCCTGTTTTTCTTTGTCCATCTTCTATCATTTTTCCTATACTTTACTGTTTAAAAATTCAGTTTATGTCTTTGTATCCTTTTCTGGAGTTGCTTGTGTTGTCTCTCTCTCTCTCTCTCTCTCTCTCTCTCTCTCTCTCTCTCTCTCTCTCTCTCTCTCTCTCTCTCTCTCTCTCTCTCTCTCTTCAAACTTGCTCGTGTCCGTCTTTCATTCTCTCTGTACTTCATTGACCATTTCTATGTTCATGCCTTGTCAATTTTTGCGTTGTTTTGTTGTCTGTTTCTCTCTTTATTGAAAACATCCTCATCGTGTCTCCCTTTCATTCTTTCTGTACTCTTCTTGTTGTTGTTGTTGTCGAAAATTCCCCCCCCCCCCCCCCCCCAACTTTCAAAGTTGCTTTCTTTCCTTTGTATCTTTCTCTCTTGATTTCCTTATTAAAATGTCGTTCGTCAGTTATTTCCTATTTTTGCTGGATGTCTTTTGTCCATGTTGCTGTTGTTGGTTGCTGTCATTTCGTAATCCCATCCCTGCTTTCCTCTGTCTATCTCTGTTTGTCTCATTCTTTTGTCTGTACTCGTCGCTGTGCCTCTTGTGTCTCTTTGTGTCTGTCTGTCTGTCTGTCTGTCTGACTCTCGTATTTCCTCTCGGTCTGTTTGATCTGTCTCATGCTGTGTTACATTTGTGTGTGTGTGTGTGTGTGTGTGTGTGGTTGTGTGGTGCGTGCGTGCGTGCGTGCGTGCGTGCGTGCGTGCGTGCGTGTGTGTGTGTGTGTGTGTGTGTTGTGTGTGTGTTGTTGTTGTTGTTGTTGTTGATTTATAGTCTGTTCACACTTGGTGATATTAGACTTTACTGGGGGGTGGGGGTGGGGGGGGGGCGAGGGGAGGGGGGAAGGGGGAGGGGGGGCGGGTGTGAGGGGAGGGGGGAGGGGGATTGGGGGAGGGCGGAGGAGGAGGACAGGGGGGAGGAAAAAGGTCAGAAATAATGTCAAGAACAGTACAAATTTAAATATAAACTACCACTGTCATAATTATAACAATATGCTAATTTGAGATTGAGAGATAATTTTTGCAACCTCAACAATTTCTGAACTGAAAGAAATAGCGTGAACCGGTTTGGATTTCGAAATTTCAATGTTTGCTTTTGAATAAAGAGCATTTAAAATGGGGCAATGGAAAAGTATATGTTCACTAGATAATGGCTTAGAACATGCACACGCTATATTTTGGGAATATTTGGTCTTCCAAGAGTTCAAACGTATCTTGTATATTAAACTAGAAATATGTCTAGGATATGTTTCCATTACACATTATCTTGAGACTTCTCAATTCGGAAACAGCTTTCCAATAACGAATGTACTTCATATATATCTAACTTCAAATTACTTTTTGCAGCATTGCCCATTGCCCCGCGTCTGGCTAGTTTATCTGCTATTTCATTCCAATAAATACCACAGTGTGAAGGGACCCAGCCGAAGACTATATTTACTCCTGTGGAAATAATGTAATTAATTAAATGCTTTATTTCAAAGATTACATCCTTCCTTGTTTTAACATCCCAAACTTTCAAACTATCTAACACTGCCTTAGAATCAACACAAAATAAAATGTTACAGAAAGAATGATTACTATCACAAATAAAGAGTAATGCCATAAGAATAGCATACAATTCTGCTGTAAAAATAGAAAATCCTTTTCCAAGGCTGTATGCTTTTTGAACTTTTAAAGCCGGAATAACAAAACCTGAACCTGCACTTAACTGGCAAACGGAATCATCCGTAAAAATTTTTAAGTGATTAGAGTATTTGTTTTCTAAGTTTTCTCTCACTTTATAAGTTAAAATGTTAATGTTATCATTTTTTCCGGACATTAGTGTAATCTACATCAAAGATAGCTTGTCTATGTTCCCAAAGGAGGCACCGGGGGAACAACAGGAGCAGGTGAGAGTGAAGTGACATCAATATTGCATTTTTCAAAAAAATCTTTCGTGTAATTTCGAACGGGACAAAGATAACCTAGCTGTTGAGCTCTTTTGGGATATTCAACATTTGAATCCATCAACACTTCGTTTTCGACTGAATTAGGTACTGAAAGACTTCTTGCAATATATTTGGCCACAGCTAATCTACGTTGATCTGACAGTGATAGCATATCAATTTCTTTGTACACCTTCAATGTGTTTGTGTGCACTGGGACACCAAGCGCTAATTTGATAGCTTTGCTGTCTAACTTTGCAATTTTTTCAGTAGACTTTGAGGAGCTGAAAAATAAACTTCTTGTCCGTACACTAGTTTTGATCTTATTAGAGAAACAGCTAGGTGCAGGATGGTTTTTGTATCTTGAGCCCACGGTTGAATACAAATAATTTTCAATAAGTTTAAACGTTTCCTTGTTTTAGCTATCAAGCTTTCAATGTAAAAAACGCCAGTTAAGTTTAGGGGTTAAATTCACACCCAGAAATTTTATGTTTTGTGAGTACTGCAATTCAGAACCATTCAATTTGAAGCTTGGCAAATACATTGGATTGTCTCCATTATTGAAAAACATTAATTGTGTTTTTTTCACCTGAGAGAATAAGCCCGTTAGTTTCCATAAAGTTGTTTAATTTATCTATTTCTAACTGATATATCTTCTGTACATGATTCGTAATTCTCTTGCCAGTATGCTTTCGAATATTTGTATTTATCCACATAGCAATGTCATCGGCATATTGTACTAAACTCACACTTTTTGATAATATCTTTGGAAGATCATAAATAAGAATGTTAAACAACATGGGGGCTATAATAGAACCCTGTGTGTGTGTGTGTGTGTGTGTGTGTGTGTGTGTGTGTGTGTGTGTGTGTGTGTGTGTGTGTGTGTTCTTTTTGTCACGTTGTCTGGGATATTGCTTTTGACCAATTCCCTTCTTAATAAGTGAAATGCCATTAAAGAGTGCTGAAGATGTCTTATGTGTCATGTTCAATCAGTGATTACGGGACCTAATTGTCATCTTAACTTATTCTTGACGTTTTTCTGACAAGATAACAATAATATTGTGTGGTGTGTGTGTGTGTGTGTGTGTGTGTGTGTGTGTGTGTGTGTGTATGTTGTGTGTATGTGTGTGTGTGTGTGTGTGTGTGTGTGTGTGTGTGTGTGTGGTGTGATGTGTGTGTAATGTGTGTGTAGTTGTAGGTGTGTGTATAATGTGTGAGTGTGGGTGTCAGCAACACGGTGCCGCAGACCAAACGGGCCTGGCGAGGCAGGAACTGACACAAGTTTTGTGCTTTCTGTAGTAGCTTCCGTGTTCTCTGCTTCGCCGTCCGTTCAAAGCATTCCAACATATTCATAGACTATGGATGACAACTTCAGAACCCAAGGAATAATATGAAACATGTCACACTGGATAATGTTGTCGCTGTAAGACATTGTTGGTGATTAAAATCGGAGAATGAACCCGCAGTGAACGAGTTTGTGTCCAATGTTTCTCTATTGCGATGAGAAACACCAAACAGCATGAACTCTTTTTGTCATGACTGAACTGCAGGCGTTTTCAGTCTGTTCACACCTGTAGATGTGATTCGCCAAGACTGTATCTGAGCGGAGAACTTGGTCTTTGAAAAGAAGTACCAAACACAACTGGCTTTCCTCCTCGCCTGGCTGTCGACATTAGCTCTGGAAAAAATACTCTGTGGAAACGGACCAATAATGTCTATACATTTTCAGTTGTATTTATCATGGACATGGAGTCATCAACAACATGTCGATCGGGAAGTCTGAATTTCGTAGAGTGACAATTAGCGCACAACTCCAACAATGACACAAAGTGGAACGAAGAAGGCGACTGTTCCAGACAGGTCGGCATCGTCAGTCATGTCGTAGAGTCGCAAACTTGTGCGGAAAAGATCGTAGGTATGCGATGCACGAAATGAGAGCTTACGGACTTGACTTGGAACGTACGTTTTTGATTCGACAGTTTTTCTCACAAACTTTTGGGGAAATCAAGAAATAGTCCAGGTTTGGTTGGGCGAAAGATGAAAAATGGCGCCGAAATTGATTATGCAAGATACCAGTTTCGGGAAAATATGGGCTTTTTGGTCCAAGGTATAAAGTACATTCATTGTTGTGACTTTAGCGACGTATACATAATAATGATATAGGTTTCCGAGGCACTGACATGTTAAAGAGTCGACACGAAATAATCCAGATTCATCAATCAAAGGAGGTCAGACGGAAGGTAACTCCCGAACAAACCATGTTAACTGGCGGGCGAAGGAGAAAAAGAGGCGCCAAAATCGATCGTGCAAAATACCAGTTTAGTTTTTTAAAAATATGGGCTTTTCGGTCCAACACAGTTGTAAAGAATAAGATACATTTATTTGTGTGACTTCAGCGACATAGACATAATAATGATGAAGGTTCTGAGGCATTCCCATTTGAAAGAGTTGACACGAGCTAATCCAAGACTGAACAATCAGGGGAGGTAAGGGGAAGGTAACTCCCGAACAGAACATTTCATTTGCCTTGGGTCACCACGAGAGAGGGCCCATTTGAGCATCCGGCTACGAAGACCTTCACTTGCTGATGTATTTGTCAGTTGTTCCTGTTGATATTGGTTCTCCCTGAAACACATTGCTCCCTGGGACTGGTTGTGGCTAAGGCCGTGTCCGGATGAAGTGTGGTTTGTGTATGGGAGAGCGTCATTAATGAGCAGCGTGGTGAAGAATGCACAGAACAAGGACACGTAACAACAGCAACAGCAACCTCCACAGTGACATCATCAGCCACCACCATAACAAAATACAGCTTCAACGGAATTAAATCGTTCCTCTTGTTGACAACCCTCCCCGGCTCCCCTCTTCACATTTAATGCCCATACTCATTCCCTCTAAATCAATACAATCAGATTTATGTTCACTCCATTTGTAGTCCTGTTCGTGCGCACAGATGAATCGATGTTGAGAGAAACAATTACAGAAACCTTGAAAAGGAAGAAAAGGGCAGTAATTCCTAACAAGAAAGCAAAGGGCAGTAATTCGGTTGGGTTTGATCAGGAATATCTTCATTGGAATCACTCTTTGTGGGATTGATTCAACCTTTTCTTTCCAAACAGTTCAAAACAATAAAAGGACTATGCCGCCCAACGAACGAAACAAACAAATGACATGACAAAACGCGACGCCTACGAAGAAAATGGAGATAACTCTTGTCCAATGACGATGAGAAAAAAGTGAGTGATTGCTCGTTCTTCGTGTTGAATGGTCCCAAATGGTATTTCATGCTGCCTGAGGAACAAGAACACAAGAGGTCTGTAAAAGGCGTCGTGTTTGTCTTTGTCATTGGTTTGTCCGGCGGCGTAGTCATTTCTCTTGGAACTAGTTTCTATTTCCGCCTGCAGTCCCTCCCCCGACTCCTTCCCTCCCTGCCCCGCCCCTGCATGATGGTATGACAGTAGTGACGTCAGTGTGAGCACAACGCCTGTGCTGGCTCCTGATCCCCTTTACAGTTGGAGGTGGAGAAGGCATTGGGGGTACAGGCCGTGACCTGAGCAATGACCCTCTGCTACACAGGATTTTCTCTGATAGTTGATTGTACTGGGCTCCAAACTGATGTAGTCTGGCAGTATCAGATGTTATTTGGGCAGAGGTGGGACGCATCCACATCTGGGGTGGGAATGCACCCTGCCCCCGAACTAGTACATAGCGCAGTCTATGCACGGTACACCTGGGTTGGTCTCGGATGTGAAACTCTTTCAACGTATCTTTTTGGCCCAGGATTCCATTGAATCAACCGCATACCTACGTTTTTTTGCAAGGTGTACCCTGGGGACTGAAACAGACGGCGTTTAAGCGTGCCATTTTGATTTTAAAAAGGTTGCCATGCACCAGTGGTGTGTGGTGTGTGTGTGGTGGTGTGTGTGTTTGGTGTGTGTTTTGTGTGGTGGGCGCGATGGTGTTGTAATGGTGTTGTATTGTGGGTTTGTTGTATAAGTGGACTTGGGTGGCACAACACGGTGCCGCAGACCAAACGGGCCTGGGGGAAGCAGGAACTGACACAAGTTTGTGCTTTCTGTATACTTCCGTGTTCTCTGCTTCGCCGTCCGTTCAAAAGAAATTCCACATTTATAGACTATGGATGACAACTTCAAAACCCCAAAGGAATAATATAAACAGTCACCTGGATAACGTTGTCGCTGTATGACATTTGTTGGTTTATTAAAATCGGAGAAATGAACCCGCAGTGAAACGAGTTTGTTCCAATGTTTCTCTACTGCGGGTGAGGAACACCAAACAGCATGAAACTCTTTTTTGTCATGACTGAACAGCAGGCGTTTTTAATCTGTTCACACCTTAAAATGTGATTCCCAAGACTTTATCTGAGTGGAAACTTGGTCTTTGAAAAGAAGTACCAAACACAGCTGGCTTTCTTCCCTCGCCTGGGTGTCGCATTAGCTCTGGAAAAAAAACTCTGTGGAAAGGGACCAATAATGGCTATACATTTTCATTTGATTTATCATGGACCGGAGTTTACAACAACATTTCGATCGGGAAGTCTGGAATTTTCGTAGAGGGGACAATTAGCGCACAACCCAACAAATTTACACAAAGTGGAACGAAGAAGGCGACTGTTCCAGACAGGGGCGGCATCGCAGTCAGTCGTAGGATTCGCAAACTTGTGCGGAAAAAGATCGTAGGAAAGCGATGGGACGAAATAAGAGCTTCGGACTTTACTTGGGAAAGTACGATTTGATTCGACAGTTTTTCTCACAAACTTTTTGGGAAATCAAGAAATTTGTCCAGGTTTTGGTTGGCGAAAGATGAAAAATGGCGCCGAAATTGATTATGCAAGGTACCAGTTTAGGAAAATATGAGCTTTTTGGTCCAAGGTATAAAGTACAAATTTATTGTTGTTTACTTTAGCGACGTTATAACTAATAAGATATAGGTTCCGAGGCACTGAAATTTAAAGAGTCGACACAAATAAAACCAGATTCATCAATCAAAGGAGGTCAGACGGAAGGTAACTCCCGAACAAACCATGTTAACTGGCGGGCGAAGGAGAAAAAGAGGGGGCCCAAAAAACGATCGTGCAAAAATACCAGTTTAGTTTTTTAAAAAAAATATGGGCTTTTCGGTCCAACACGTTGTAAAGAATAAGATACATTTATTTGTATGACTTCAGCGACATAGACATAATAATGAAGGGAAAGGGTTCTGAGGATTCCCTTTGAAAGAGTTGACACGAGCTAATTCCAAGACTGATCAATCAGGGGAGGTAAGGAAAGGTAAAACTCCCGAACAAAACAATTTCATTTGCCTTGGGTCACCCGAGAGGGTGCCCATTTGAGCAT